>JAQQSW010003829.1:0-14597 GCA_028646575.1 Pseudocheirus occidentalis | reverse complement strand
ATTTGGTGAGGGAATTCTGACTGTGTTGTCTTCCTCCCATTCCATGCTTTGCTCTTTTTTGTCCACAAAAAAGGATTCTAGAGTTTTATTGCTATTCTTACTTTGCTTCCTTTTCCTCATGTTGGCCAGTCTGTTAATTGCTTGTTTTTTTTAGCTCTGTGGAACTCTGCTTCCTGGAGGGGGAAAACTCTGTCCCAAATCTCTGGGGCTTTCACATCTGCTGGAGCTATTAGTGGGGTGCTGCAGACCCCCCCCCAGCTTTGGCTCATTTAAAGTGCACCCCAGGACCACCACTCAAGACCACGATCCAGATCCAGGCCACTCAACTCAAGAGCCCTTGGCCCTGATTGAACGCCTCAGCCCCCCTGCTATCTGCAGGCGGGGGGCTCTGAAGCAGCCCAGTGGAGGCTGCTGCTGCTCTCAGCTGTTCCTGCTGCCAAAGCCGCTTCCCGCTGCTTCCTTGCCCTGGGAGCAGTTTAGCCAGACCACTCTTCTCCTCCAAATTTAGCAAAATCCACTCACCTTTCTCTTAGCCTTTTTTTCTTCTGGCTTGATAAATGTGGTAACTGTGCCTCCAGTGTAGCCTATCTGCTCTCCTATAGACTCAGCTCCACCCAATGCCCTAGGCCCTGGCCGGGCCAGGGTTTCAGGCTGGGCCCTCCATGGCTCCCAGACTGCTGAGATGAGCCCCACCTGCTGAGCTGCCTGCAGCAAAAGATGTGTTGTCTGTATTTTGGAGAGTCTTGGAGCTCTAAAATCTGTTTAGAGTCCCATTTTATGAGTTTTTAGGGTGGTGGGTGTGGGAGCTGTGGTGCTTTGCTGCTTCTATGCTGCCATCTTGGCTCCGCCCCCCTCGAGTATAATTTAAATCAAGGTTACATGGCTCCATATGGTCCAGAATGTGGGAGGAGTTGGGAAGAGACAGCATTGACATCCCCTCACACTTTCCTTAAGTCTCTGATAATGAAGTGACTCTTGCCCTTTATGTCATCCTCACTCATCTTGTCCAGCAGGCAGCCCCTTAACCATCCTTTTCTGGAGTCAACTTTTTCCTGTTGGTTCCTTCCCTGTTTCCTACAATACCCAAAACTCTCATCAGGTCCTACCATCTCTACATACTTTCCCTCCTTTTCAGCTAACCTCCTAGAAAAAGCTGGTGATATCCTGCCTCTTCTTTCCTGTCACCCTCATCACTGAGACGAAAACTGTTCTCTCTGAAGTTAGCAGTGATTATTTGGTTTTTTTTGGAGGGCAATTAGGGTTAAGTGACTTGCCCAAGGTCACAGCTAGTTTTTGGGTAGAGTGTCTGAGGCCGGATTTGAACTCAGGTCCTTCTGACCCCAAGGCCGGTGCTCTATTGACTGTGCCACCTAGCCACCCCAGCAGTGATCTCTTAATTGCCAAACCTGATGATTTTCCAGTCCCCAAACTCCTCACCGCCCTGCACTATGCCACTACTGACCGTCTTCATTTCCAGCATACCCTCTTCTGGGTTTGCGTGACACTCTCTAGGGCTTTTCCTACCTGACTACTCCTTGGTCTCCTTTGCCGTTTCCTTATCTTTATCACAACTCTAACTGTCTCTGTGCTTCAAGGCTCTTTCCTGAGATTCAGTCTTACATCACCAGATGACTCATGGACACTTCAAACCCATAGTCCTGACGATACCTTCAACATGTCCAAAGCAGAATTCACTTTTTCTCTCCCTCTTCCAGTCTTCTCTGCTTCTGTAAAGGCACAACCTTTCTGCCAGTCACCCTCATCCTCAACTTCTGTACCATACTTGATTCCTTGCCCCATATATTTACCAGATTTTGCCTTTTCTACCTCTCCTATGGTTATCTGACCCTTCCCTCCACTTACACAACCACTGCTGTAGTTCAAGCCCTGATCACCTCTTGCATTAACTACTGCAATGTTTTCCTAATTATTTCCTGCTTCAGGTCGTTCCCTGTTCTAATACATGCCCCACTTAACTGCCAGTGACTTTACCTAAGCACTGATTTGATTATGCCACTCCCCCATTCATTAAATTCCAGTGACTGTTACCTCTAAGGTAAAATTATTTCTTCTGTTTAGTTTTTAAAGCCCTTTACAACCTGGCCCTCTTCCTATCCTTACTATACATTACCTCTTTTCCAGCACTTGATGAAACAATGAAAAGCATTTATTAAACACTAAGTGCCAAAAACACTGGTGATGAAAATGTGACAGTCCTTTCCGTCAATGAGAAATTTCTAACAGGGAGGACAACACCTGGAGGAGAGTGAGTAGTGGTCAAGGACCATAGATGAATCCTGCAGTCCAGCCCCACTGGCCATCTTTCTCTTCCCCACCGATGGCATATCATTTCTGTGACTGTCCTAGAATCAGGTCAGCCTCCTTCCTTGCCTGGGCATAATTTTGATCTCTGAACCTTTTTTTTTTTTTTGACTAGGTAAAGAGGCTCTGCTTCATTTCTTACCACTAGCCTACTTAATCACTGAGTGTTGCCTCAGTCAGATTGAAACCTGTTAAAAGACCTTAGCTTAAAAAGGCCAAGGTCTCCTCCCACTGCACCCAGGGCCATCTCCACTTTTCCTGATCTGTATCTTGCCACTGAACCCAGATGGTTCTGGAGGAGAAAATGAGGCTGGTGACTTCGCACAGCCCTCCCTCACTTAAATCCAATTCACTTGTATGGTATAGCATG
Source organism: Pseudocheirus occidentalis (assembly GCA_028646575.1). NCBI lineage: Eukaryota > Metazoa > Chordata > Mammalia > Diprotodontia > Pseudocheiridae > Pseudocheirus > Pseudocheirus occidentalis. The sequence goes on along the minus strand of JAQQSW010003829.1, from coordinate 11,905 downwards.
ACCTCAGTGATGTCATGGTCCTCTTGGAGGAGGGACAGCCAAGCACCATGAAAGCCCCTCCCCTCCTCTATTACCTTGTATTTATTTTTTTCTACATTATTCTATGTACTGATCTATGTATGTGCTTATTGCTTACCCCCTACAATCCTAAGTTGACGGTGCCTTTGAATCCCCAGGTACTATCACAGTACCTGAAACAGATAAGGCCCTTAATAAATGCTTGCTTGACTGTCAAAGGTGAAGCTGATTCGAAGTGTCCTTGGGTTCTGATGAAAATTAGAGGGAATAAAACCTGCCAGCAAATTTTTGTGTCCTAAGAATCCAAGTTAACTCCAAGGTTTCCCCCTCCAGGGAAAGAAAAGCTAAGTTTACTTCTTTGGTTTATATAGAACTTCTTTATTACCCTGTGATGTTTTATTTCATCTACATGTATCAGAACAAAAAATTAGCAATACACCAGCCACATCATATTTTAATTTCATTATGAAGAAAAACATAAAACTATTCCACAATGTTCCTACTTGTTTTATATATGTAGATTAAGGGCAGAAATTCAGTTCTGCCAGAGGTGAAATTTCTTCTTTGGAAATTAACACCACAATGGTTCTTCTCCATGAATAATAAAGATGAGAGGAACTGCAGAACCAGGGGCACAACCCTTTGCCTCCAAAGGACCCCCAATCTCTCTCCAAAAGGGAAAGTTGCCAGGCAAAGAACCAGCAGAAAGAAGGCTTGAGTGTTTAACATTGACCTTTCAAAGTTTTAAATGATTAACTTTTTTGTCATGGCATCATAAACTGTTTTTAACATTTAGTAAATGTTTCTCTATGCTTAACTGTCAGCAATTAAGTCCTGAATCTTGTATACTGTATTCTGCCATCAAATTACTGTCCCTCCACAAGCATTCTTATCACCTGGAACTTTCAAGATCCCATTTTATATTGAAGTTCAATGTCTGATTATGTGGCTTATTCTAAGGCATGGCTGAAGCCAAGAAGGTAAAAGGACTGAAAGCTCGTCTTCTTTAAGACCTACAAACTAACAGCAATTATTTACCTTTGTTTCAATCAACCAAAATGCAGAACTTTTTTGGATGGCTTTTTAATTAAAATTTTCTTTTATTTAAAAAAACATTCACAAAATACATATCCACAAATATACTTTATGCCATGAAGCAGAATGGGTTAAATGTTTGAAACTCCATCCTGACATTTAAAATGCATCTGGATTAACCAGAAGTTGGGATTTTTGTTGCTGTTATTCTTAATGTTTTCCACACTGAAGATGTAAGTTACAATCACATAATGCATGTCTTTCTTGGACTACATGTGGGTGTTACATAAATGGTTTCTTATCTTAGGAGCACAGTATGACAGGTGGAAGAAAGGAGGAAGGAAAGGAAGAAAGAAGCAGGAAAGAGGAGGAAGGGGTCCATGTAAACTGCTGTAACAGCTACTGAAACCAGGACCGGGAGTCAACAACAATGCTGCCATCCAAGCAGACTGACCTTGTGACTACACTGGCTTACTTGTAACTATGGGTATTTTCAACCTTAAAGCTTTGTTTTTTTATTTTCCTTAATATTTTGCAAGTAGAAAGTTAAACTCTCCCCTGATGAGCCTTCAGATTCTAAGAGACACAGGCCTTCATCTTTATTGCTATCCACAGATGTTTCAAGATCCTTGATGAATCTGAATGAGACACAACATTGCTAGATCCTAGGGTCAGATCTCATGACCCATTTTTAAAAAATGATGATGGGAAGCATGGCCTCTCACTATTGGCTATTTATACTTGGAGAGAAAGAAATATTAGTGCTAGATGCAAAATATGTGGCCAAGGACAGTAAGTTTTATACTCCTTTCAACACAGCACAAAGTCAATTTTATCTGTAGAAATCTGCATTTAAAAGTTTCTTACCAAACATAAAACTTTTTAAAAGTATAAAATTTTTAAAAGCAAAGACTCAATGAGCATTTTTTTCATGTTCAAATAGGCACAGATCTATACTGCTGTGCAAGCCCCAAAGCACTTCATCCCAGTGGAGATAAAACCAGATTGCAATTTGTAGGACTCTCTAATCTGCCTAACAAAAGGTTTTGGTTGGGCAAAGCTATGATTGACAGACCTGTGGGAAAGAAGCCAATTAATTCTCTGACATAATACCCATTCTCCACATCTTATATAGATAAATACTTTAAAATTTGATCCTATTGTACTTGCATCTGTTTATGGAAAATAACTGAGGGTAAAGAAGACTACCTGTGAACTGGCTGAAAGGCCTACAGCCATGTTTGATCCCTAGCCTCCCGGTCTATCCTGGTGGGTAGTTTCTTCCTATTTGCTTCTTTGGAGCCACAGGAGCCCAGAACCACACATGCCAATCAGAAAAGAAATAAGGCATTACAAAGGAAGCAATACTGGAGTTTTAACAAAGTCTAACCAGCATTTCTAAGGTAAAACTGAGGAAGCTGAGGAGGGAAATGGAATAACATCTCATCCCTGGGAACTCCCATCCTCAATGACAACAGCAGCTTTCATTCACCTGCAAGAAACCACATGCAGCAAAAATGAAAACGAAGAGGAACACAAGGAGGGAAGAAAGGAAGGGACCAAGGCGGCAGGGGAAAACCAGCACAAGACAGGCGCCAGACACAGCAAAGCCAAGAATGCATTAAACATCACTGGTTAACAGCAGACGTGCATTCACAAGCTGGTGTCTTCAGTTTTAAGAAAGGATGATGACTAGGGTTAGCAGCAGAAATGGTAACTTCTGGGCTGGTGTCCAGAGGGATGATTTCTGGAGCTGTCTTGCTCCATAATTCTCCCCCTATTCCCTCCCGACCTTGATTTCATTCTTGCTCTCTGTGAACCACTTCCTCTTGGGGCCTGCCTCTACTGAAGATCACTGAGTTGGAAATGGCTACTTGACTGAGGGGGGATATCCCCTCAGACATTGGCTTTTAAAAATGGCTTTCTTACTAATAAAAAAAAAAATTCAAAAAAGATTTTTATTACACGTTATCCTGAGGAACTGGTGAGAAGGGAAGGTTTCATCTGAATATGAAAACATTCTTGTAAAACTGTCCATGTCACCACCAGCTCATATCATAGTCCACAGAAAGAATGAAGCAGAGAAATATCAACTTTCTGACAACCTGGAAAATATCTGCTTTCTTTGTTCTGTCGTCATGTGTTCACAGGCTTCCAAAACATTTGCCAGAATTAAAGTCTGCTGAATAGTTCTTGCTTTTACCCATATTCTTCCATTCATTCCAAATACTATTTCCAGTGGGTAGAGTTTTCCTATCTCCTGGATAATTTCACATTCAGGAGCTAAAAGCCTGATGTGAAATTGGAGAAATAAATGAAGTTAAAAAAAAGAAACAGCCCAAATTTCTCTCTCTGATTTCAGTTATAAACTATGACAAATTACATGTATTGTGTTTTTTCTTCCTCTATCCAATTCTCACCTCCACCCCACCTTGATTTCTGAAAAATGTGACAGCTTTTGGTTAGTAATCAACCCCCACGTTTTACCAACTTGGCATCAAAAATCAGAGTTAAGGCCTAATCTGTAAAATAAAGAGGCTGTATCAGATGACCTCTGAAGTTCCTTCCATTTCTAAATCTAGGACCCGTTTCCTCTTTAACTCCCAGAATGCTTTTAATGCAAAAATACTGTAGAAAACTCACTTTTTAATATAAAGTTAACTGAGGCAACAAATATCTGCTGACTACCTACAAACACAACAATGTACTACTTTCCTAACAACTGGAAATAGCTGATCATGAATGTATTCTCCCCAGATGCCACAATACATTGATATGTACAACACTTTAAAGGCACATAAAGCATTTTTTTCCATGATAACTCTTGGAGGGAGGCAACCCAATGATTGTGCCTGCTGATGAAGCAAGTGAGGCTCAGAGAAATGGAGGGATTTGCTCAAACCTCCACAGCCAGCTTCAGAGCTAGGAAAGAAACCCAGGGCTACTTTTTAAGTTCCATCCCAGGATACTCACTACCTAGGCTAAGGTCAGTGTTTGGGAAGAAATTTTTTTTAAACCATTATGACAGTACTTACACTCTTCATGATACCAGAGTGCAACATGATGGTACTTAGAAAATTATAAAACAGTATATGAATTTAAAGTGTTAAATTATTAAGGCAAGAAGAAGCTACTATGTTGCTACAGAATGCAGTTATAGACTCAACACTAGCAAACCCTCAAACCATGCGAATACCAGAGACACCTAAATTTTGTCTTTAAATTATGTACTGAAATTTCCATTCGTTTTACCTTGCAGGAAGAATGTCAGACTACCAATGCAAAACAAAAACTCAAACTTAGGTCATTTTCCCCACAAATATACTGAAGGCAGGAAGGCCACGCCACAGTACTTACTTTCTGATTAAGCCCAGCGTCACCTTAAACAACAGGCCATCCTGTCCAATTACACCCATTCCATTTGCTCTTCCATTGCTATCAATACAGACCATCTCTGGTTCCATGTCTTTGTTGGCAACAACAAACTGGCCATAAATGAGATCTCCCACCTAAAACGATAATTTGTTATGTGATGAGATACAAGATAGCAAATGATCCATCCCCCCAAACCTACTTTCTAGTTGCAATTCCCTATCAATCATAAATAGCTAATGATAAATTAAACAAGCAATTATTAGGCACTAATATTAAGACAAAACAATGGTTAATGACTTATAGTTAATAACCTATGAAAGCCTACTGACAGTGCTGGTGATTGATAGACACTTCCCTTAGCCAACCATTAAATTTTCCCACTTTTGGAATTGATCGACTAGGGAATTGTACAGGCTCATTCTATTTTTGGTACTCCCACGATGGCTATAAAAGCAATACTTGCTCAAGCAGAAGGGTCCTTAACCATGAGAAAGGTCTTGGGACCTTCTTCTGAACACACTCAGAGCCTTTAAGTGACTTTTGTTTACAGACTGGAGTACTGTGGTCCACACAAGACTGTGAGGCCCTTAAAATACAAACAGGAATTTGTATTTTATCCTATAAGCATTAAAGAAGCCATGGAAACTTCTTGAGCAGGGGAGCTCATGGGATCAAAATTGTGCTACCAACTCAGGTAGCCTGAGGGTCTGGGTGATCTGACACCCATAGTTAGGTATTCCAGTATATATTTCTGGACCTCAGGGCTGCTTTGAAGTCATGGAAAGATTATAAATCACTCTTCCATAAGGATTCTTCAGACTGGGAGGGCAGCATGAATCCAGAAAATGCCACAAGGTTCATACTTCCAATCTAAACCAATAGACATTTATTAAGTTCCAAGCCTGTAAAACAAAGATAGGGACTGGACCTATAATGTCAGTGACATCCAGAATTACTGGATAAGAAAATTTCCTCTAGTGATGCAGTTTGGCCCTTTCTTTGCAATCTACAGTCTTAGAGAGTTGCCTAGAACATCAAAAAGTTAAGTGATTTAACCAGGCACATACTCCCAGCATGTCAGAGGTAGGATCTGAACCTAGGTTTTCATGGGCCCAAGGCCAGTTCTGTATCTCCCTCTCACAGATACAGGGATACAGAGACAAAATGAAAAACAATACCTGCCTTCAAACTTACATTCAACTGGATATAAAACGTTCAAGAGAATTTCTGAGCTATCTCCATCCTCACACTTCTGCAGATTGGCAGTTTAGGCTGAGAAAGACCCACTACTGCATGTAAACTTCAGGGAGGCAAATCTGCCCAGAGCAAAATAATTTTTGCAGCAGGATTTCAATTCTCCATTCTAATCCCAAAGTACACAACTTAATGAAAATTCCTTACCAAAGAACAAATGCATATTTATTATTTTCATAATTACAGCATGGAAAGAATGAACTTGGCCTATGCTACTTGAAAATTTTCAGGGATTTTCAAAGATTTTCAGGGAATGTCAGGCAATTAGTTAGTGTGCTCATTTAGGGAGAGATTTCTGGTAGCCACTGCTATTCAACACTTAACTTATCAACACTACCTTGCCTGGAAGAGCAGCTGAAACAAATGAGGAAAAAGAAGAGCATCAGAATGAAGCGAATTATATAAGTCTTAAACAGTTCTAAATACACTATCTGGATATCTGGATAAAATCCTGGTGTAGGGGTGACACTGACTTCAGAACATAGTTCTTTCAGATAATGGAAGACAGGACAAGAGAAGGTAACCAGCATTTATTATGCACCTATTATATACTAGGCAATGTGCTTATTGTTATTTGTCCTTCCTTCCAGAAAAGAACCATGGCCTCAGAGAGGTGATGTCATGACTTAAGTGGGGCAGGGCTGTGCAAAGTCACCAGCCTCACTTTCTCCTCCTGAGTCATCTGAGCCCAGTGGCAAAATACAGATTAGGATTACTGGAGAAGGCCCTGGATGTAGTGGGAGACCACAGAACTTCTCCATAATGCTAAGGGTCTTCAACAGGTCTCAGCTTGACTAAGGCAATGCTCATTCGCTGATTAAGGCTAAGCAAGAACTGAGACAAAAAATGGTCTCTTTCACCTAGTCCATAAAAAGCCCCCAAACCCTAACAGGGCCCTCCCCTAAAGACCCTCAGGGTTTCTGGCCAAAACAGAAACAACTGCTATTTACATTTACTCAGAGTCAATCAGGACCCAAACAACGACTACTAACTAGAGCATGAGCTGGGACTTACAGTTGGTCAATCAATGACAGCCAGAGTAAATTGGATTTAAGGCATGGTCCTTAAGAAATTGAGCCAGTAAACTCCTAGATAAACTGGGAGGCTTTAGGAATCAAAATTTATATTCCTTTGCACAGAGTACCTTCAGGCAAAGGTCTAATACCCTATGTGGACAGAGGGAGAGGAAGTAAGGGAAGAGGAGGGGAGGAAGGAAGGATCAAAGTTACCCAACAGGAACTGGCCAGTTGGGTTCCCAATGGGGCAGCCTGTGCTAATCTGGCAATGTGCTAAACAAACACTTTACAGATATCTAATTTCACCTCATGATATGAGGTCACTTAACACAAAAATAACAGACCCAATGTTACCTGCACATTTGGTCTGTTTCTTTTGGTTGCTCCTTCAAATGCCAAATAAGACAGAGAAGCTGGTTCACTTCCTCCAACATCAACCTTGAACAAGTCACCAGATTTAGCAGTCACAATGCCTATCACATGGTCTCCTTTAACAGGAACATACTGCAAGAGAAAAGTCACAAAAGCATATAGACATCTGAAGACTGAAAAAAAATTTTCACCAGCAAACCCTGCCAATATTTTCACATTTCTGCTTTTAAAAAGCTATATTTTAATCTTCAAGGATCAATATTTATAAATACCACATTGGTCTAAATATACGCAATGCTCAAGTACAGTTCAACATTCCTAAATAAGACCTCTTTAAAAGTTAATATATATATATATATAGCTATGTGATGAAAAATGTAAGCTGTTGGAGGGCAACTGTTTTTTGGTGGTTTTTTGCCTTTGGATCTACAGGCAAATTTATGAGAAGTCATGGACAACAACTGCACACAACAGACAGGCGGGGAGAGTCTTTGGAGAGGTTATCTGTAGCAATTACATCATTCAGGTCCTGGTGAGCATACACAGCACTCAGTCCAATCAATGCCTTGCACATAATAAACAAACTACTAGTTGCTGAATTATAAATTCTAAATATAGAGAAAAGGTACAAACCAATATAGGATAATCCCAGTGATGACTTTCTTCTTAGTAACTAAATTTAGCTTCAAACTATTGCAAACTGGGCTATTTATCCACTAATTTTGTCCGGATATTATATTTATCCATATTTACAATAGTCATATTTCTCTATAAGTATCCAGTTATATTTATTTCTCTGGCATTTTAGAAAAATATTTTCAGAGTAGAAATTTGAGCTACTTGGCTAATACTGCTCATATGCCATTCCACTCATTTAACAAAGTGCACAGGAAACACTTAACAAGTGCTCAGTTTATTCATTTACCAAACACTGATCTACCACACAAGCACTGAGAGAGATACAAAGGGCAGATAAGACCCACTTTGTTCTTGGGGAGTTTACAGTGGGGGAGAGGGGGAGAGACAGATTACTGATACAGAAGTAACTATAACATGAATTTATGTAAAGGCGGCTCTCTCCTTGACTACTGTAAACCCTAACTGGTCATTTTGCTTCCAGTCTCCCTCATCAACAACCCATTCTTACTATTCCCCTCCTCCTCAAATAGTCTTTGAATGTTGACTTTTGTCTCTTCTTTACTCCCATCATTCCATAATCTTAATGGAATCTATTGCTGTGCTTCTTCTATGAACGTGTTTGTCCTTTCCCACCATGAAGGCAAGAACTTTGTGATTTTTATCTGTATTCTCAGATCCTAGCATAATGGCTTGTATATAGTAGGCATTTAAATATTTGAACCGAACTGTGGTATGTGCTTAAGTTATAAGCAAAATGCTAGGTCATGAATAAACAACTGAGTGGTGGAGGTGCTACAGAAAATCCATTAGCAAGTTTTTGTGACATACACTGGTGCTAGGCATTGGAGATACAAAGACAAAAATTACAGTCCCTGTCTTCAAGGAACATATATTATAACTGATCAATAAAGGTTTTATGCAGGAAGCAGCAGTAAACCCAACTTTAAGGGGTGGGGAAGTGATGGGTAAAGGTCACAATTCGGGCCCTAACTGAGCTGGGACAGTAAGAGAACATGTGGTGGGTGTTTGTCCTTCTGGAAGAGGACCAGAAAGGTGACTTGTAAGTGAACTGGATTCAAATGAGGCAAGACTATACAAAGTCATCTAGGCCCAGTGGCAGGATACTGATCAGGAGGACTAAAGATGGCCCTAGATATAGTATGAGACCTTGGCTAAGGTCTTTAATAGGTTTCAGTTTGCCTGAGGCAATGCCCAACCAGTAATTAAGGCTAGGTAAGAAATGAGGCAAGGAATGGTTCCTTTTATCTCATTAAAAAAAAAAATAATCTTCGAGGAAAAGACCCTCAGAGTTTCAGGCCCAAACTGATTACTATTTATGCAGACTCTGAGCCTTCAGGGTCCAAACAATGACCATTAACTGGAGCTTGGGCTGGGACTGTTGCCCAATCAATGAGAGTCAGAGTGAACTGAGTTTAAGGCATGGTCTTTCAAAAAGAAATCTAGTCAGTAAACCCCAAGATACCTTGCTAGGTTTCAGCCATCACAATTTACATTCTTTTGGGCAGAGCACCTGCAGGTAAGGATATGGTACCCTATGTAGATAGAGGGATGGGCAGGGCAAGGCAGGAGCTTCACTGCCCAAATGGAACTGGCCAGCTGGGTCCCCAGTGGGGCAGCTCAGACTACTCACAGGTTGTTTGTCCTTTGTTCTGGAAGAGGACCATGACATCAGGAAAACAATGCCATGACTTGCTAGTGAAATGTATTTAGGCGAGGGAGGTTTGTGCAAAGTTACCAGCCTCACTCTCCTTCAGAGCCATCTGGGTCCAGGGGCAAAAATACAGATCAGGACAACTGGAGACAGCCTTGAAGAGAACATGTATGGGTAATATTACCTGAACAGTAGGGAGGTGTCAAACTTTAGGAGGGACTGTTAATGGCTGGTGTGGGAAATCTGGATTTTTATTTAGCAATCCACAAGCACAAATGTAAGGGTTCTGGGTGAAGTCACATGACTAGGCATACATAAATACAATTTGGAAGCCAAAAGGAGGATGGTCTAGAGCAGGAAGCTCTTTTAATACTCCATGCAAGTGGTACTGAGAACTTTTCTGCGGGAGGGGCTCTCAAGGAATTATCTTTTAGAGGCAACAGGAGATAACAAAATAAAACTAGGTGAGTAATACTGTTAGCAGCTGACTGCTAGTTAACTCACTGAACTGTTGCCAGGGTCAAATGATTACAAAATTATACCGAGCCGGAAGGGACCTTGGAGTCCATCTAGTCCAACACCATCACTTTATATTTTAAGAGAAAACTGAAAACTGGGAAGAACAGATGATCTGCTAGGGGTCACACAGGTAATAAGTATCAGAGATGGGGTAAGCTGAGGTGCTCTTAATCCAAAACCTTTTTCACTAAAGGATTTCCAATCCTTTACTATCACTAAATGCCAAAATCCAGAGTCTTTAAGTGACACAGGAATGGTAAGGAAGAGCAGCAAGGAGCAGACCCGCAGTCAATGAGGCTGGGGGTCTGAAACCAAGGTCTGCTATTGCCTTGGTGACTCTGGCTAAGTCGATGCACTTCTCTGGGCCCCACTCCTCTTCTATTAGAAAAAAACAAAAACGGGGGATGAACTAGATGATCCCTCCAGTCCTAAATATATGACCCAGAAATGCGCAGTGGGGTATACAGTATGTCCCAACCAAAACCCCACCTTCTACAGGAAGGATTCCACTGCCTCCCCATGTTAATTATCTCATGTTCACCCTGTCTGTAACTTGGCTGGTATATATTGGTTTGCATGCAGTCTCCCTCATTACTTGGTAAGCTCCCTGAGGGCAGGTCCTGCCTTTTGTCCCTTTCAATATCCCCAGTGCTTAGTGCAGTCAGGCACAACTAATAAATGTTGATTGACTCAGAGAGGTCTTCCGGAAGGTGGTGACCCCCGGGTGGTCCAGACTGACGCACAGGATAGGGACGAGATGGAGACGAGAGCAGAGAGGGAGAACAAGACGTCTAAGAAAATGGGCAGGATAAGCTGGCAGGAGCTCTGGGCACACTGTAGGGAGATGCCCCAAAATTCAAGTCAAAATTCAAGATATGCCTGGGCTAGAAGAGTCCTCAGGGAATGATCCGGTCGGGCTCTCCTATGGTACAGGCCGGGAAACAGGCCGGAGACGCCCGAACTGAAGCAAAGAGCCAGGAGACCGGAATCCCGCCGGGCTCGTCTCCACGTGCTGGAGTCTGAGTCCTTCACTTACTCGTTTCTGCTGGGAGTCCACCCAGTACACGCCGCCTCCTCCGCCGCCCGGCTCCTTGTGGCGGAGCCGCCCGCACTTGGTGACCAGCAGGCGGTCTCCACAGCGCCGCAGGCCCGGGCCGCACACCACGCGGGCGCGGGGCCGCGCTACTGACCCCAAGCGCAGTGTCTGCTCCGAGGAGCCCTCGGTGCCCGGCCCCGCCGAGTCGGGCAGCAGCAGCTCCTCCCCGGGCAGGACCACCTGCCCCAGCATGGTCCGCGCCATCCGCGGGCCGGAACTGGGGACCTGCGGAGCCGCCATCGTCGGGGCCCTCCTCTGTTACGCCTTCTAGAGCGACCTCTGCAGGCAGGAGGAAAGATGCCCCAAACCGCTCCTTGGCCCGCGTTTGCGTTTCTATGGCAGAGGCGTAGAGCAGCCCAGCACCCGCCCCAGGAGGCCCCGCCCCTTCCGCTGAGGCTCCGTCTCACGCGAGTGGAGGAGGCGTGGCCAGTACAGGTCTTCAAGGCTCCGCCTTTTCACTGAGAGGCCATACCCCGTGAGTAGGGGGAGGAGTAGCTCTGGACCTGCCTCCAGTACCCGCCCTTCCACTGTGGTTCCATTCCTCGTGACTAGAGAATTAAGCCTTTTCTTTCACTCTGGCTCCGCCCCTTCCTTCCATACCTCGCCCCTAGATACCTCCCAGGCCCCGCCCTCTATGCAGTAGTTCCAACCCACGTGAGTGAAGGACCAACTCGGCCCCCGCCCCTAAAACCCCGCCTCTTCTCCCTCAGCGTCCACGCCTCGTGATAAAGGACTACTCCCTACACTCCCCCACCATAGCTTCCACTCAGCCCCTCCTACCCTGAAACCCAACCTCGAAGATAGAAGAGAGAAGGAACCTTCTAACATGATCCCGCCCTTTGTGATGGCACTGTTCTACGTGAAATAAAACCAGTACCGCACTTTCCCCAAGAAGCCTTTCAGACTCCT
>JAQQSW010003828.1:0-14597 GCA_028646575.1 Pseudocheirus occidentalis | reverse complement strand
AGGTGGAGGACTTTCAAGCATTCTTGCTGAAAAAACCAGAACTGAACAGAAAATGTGACAATCAAACACAAGAAGCATGAGAAGGTAAACATGGGAGAGAAATCATAAGGAACTTACCAAATTTGAATTATTTACGTGCCAATGTAGAAAAATGATAATAGTAACTTATGAAACTTTTCTTAGTATGAGGATAGGTGAAGGGAATACAAATGGATATATATGTATATTTACACATATGTCCATATAGGAGGCTATACATGCATATGAATACATATCTGAGCATGTGTATATATGGGTATATAGAGGGCATAGGATCAATTGAATATGAAGGGATGATACTTCAAAAGGCAAATTCTGATGTGGGAGAGGACTAGAATGAGAGGAGATAGGGAGAGATAAAATGGGGTTAATCTTCCCATGTGGAAGAGGCAAGGAATAACTGTTACAACTTTACTTTCATTACTTTCATTGAATCTGGCTTAGGGAAGGAATGGCATAAACTCTAAGCTGGGCATCATGCCACACAAGAGAGTAGGGGGCATGGGGATGAAAGGCAGGATGATGGAGGGGAGGGCAGGGTCTGGGGGGGGGATGCTGGATGCTCACACTTCAATAAAGGGACAGGGACAGGGTAGAGAATAGAACAAGGGGGAAGGATAGGAAGGAGGGACATATGATCACTGTCACAATATATCCACTATGAAATCACACCTACACAGCCTGTATTGAATTGGTTTTCCTTCCAACGAGGGTTGGTGACAAGGGAGGAATTGAAAGAATCTAGAACTTAAAGCTCTGCAATACCAGCAACTAGGAATTAAGTTATACAGAGGCTGGTGTCAGGAGACCCTCCCTGCCCTACCAGAAAGTTAGAAAGCAGACGAAGGTAGGGGTCTACAGTGGGATCACTGTTTTGGGGTTGGAGTAGGGGAAAGACAGGGAGAAATTTTTTAATTCAAAAGTCTCATGAAAATGAATGATGTAAACAAGAAACAAATAAAATTTATTACATAAAAAATAAATAAATAAATAAACAGTCTATAGGTAGATATAGGTAATACAGTATAAGTAACTGAATTCATATGCCTATTTCTCAAATCTCTACAAAATTCCTAATAAAGTAATACATATATTAAGGGTATCTTTGCTGAAAGCATGAGGAGCATGGAACTTATTGACTATTTTCAAAAAAGCATTGGATTTTTTTGAGCAAAATATCACCATTAAAAACTCTTCTCCAAAACGGTCCATATATGTCAAAATCATTAAAAGATGTAACAGCAAATAACTTTGTTTAACAATATACTCATCATTCATGTTGGGGGAGACATAAAGCAGGGAGATTTTACACTCACCAAAGTTATTTGCTACTCTCCATATGAAGAGAGATTCTCTATTGATACTAGGTCCTATGGTCCTGTCTGTGTGGTTTGTCCTTCATTCTCAAAGAGGACCATGACGTCAGGGAGATGGTGACATGATTTGCAGTTGTCTTTGATTTTAATGGGGGTGTGCTGTGTGAAGTCACCAACCTCACTTTCTCCTCCAAAGCCATCTGCATTCAGTGGACAGATAACAATCAGGATAACTGGAGATGTCCCAGGATGCAGTGGGGGTCATATGGATGCTCCTATTTGTCAATAATAGTGTGTTAATCACCTCAAAACCTAGGACATTAAAATGATTCCTGTATGAAATCCATATTCATTTCACATATATATATATATATATATATATATATATATATATATAATGAAGAATGTCTCTTGTCAAACCTATACTATACATTTGGATGGACAACCCGTTGAGATCATTAATATCTCTCTCTCTCTCTCTCTCTCTCTTTCTCTCTCTCTCTCTCTCTCTCTCTCTCTCTCTCTTTCTCTCTCTCTCTCTCTCTCTTTCTGTCTCTCTTTCAGACAGACATTGAAAATAGATAACAAACCAGACCCAGAACTGAACAGAAGAAGAAAACACTTCATTGACTTTGTAAAATTGCACAATTTTTGTTCATTTTGATGATCTCAAGTTTCTCCTTTAAGCAAATATCCATCTTTTGAACATCATTTCTCTGCCTGATTTATAACTGTACTTCATAGAATACACTGTATTGGCAAGCAAAGAAGTACTTAGCTCCTTGTTTCAACTATTTAATTATTTAGCACCTTGTTTCAGTTCAAATTTCTTTTGAGCCTTCCCCATGATTATATCAAGTCTTTCTTAAGAAACAACTTGTGAACCCCGCAATGGGATGAACATGATGATACAACAGGAAATGGTGGAAGAGGGAGGAGCTAATGACCATATACAAGGAGAAGCCCAATCTGGGAAAGATGAGAACTGAGAAGAGAACACTAGTGGTGGCAGAGTTAAGAAGGAGAAAATTTGTGGTATCCTGGTACTCTGTCCATTCTATCTGTGTTGGTTTGTGTTTGTAACACTTTGTACAGAAACCTGGGGCCTTACTGGAAGCCCTGAAAGAGGACCTTCTTGTTGTCTGTTTACAGTAGTCCTGGAGGAGGGTTTCAGAGGTCCTGGGACTATACTGACAATTTGTATTGGGTTCTCAGACTTTGTTTTTGGGTTGATTTGGGTTTTTGGGTTGGGTTGATTTCAAAGGCATAATGTGAATTGATGATGGTGGCAGCAATGTGTATGAATGTTGGTTTAGCTCTGTTAAATGTGTCTTCCCCAAAACAGAAACTGTGAAGGACTTGAGAGGTTCTGCACACTGTGAGTTTCAATATGGAATGGGAACTGAATGAGGAACTGGATAAGAAAGCTGGACAAGGACGTGAGAGCTGCCAGGTGACAATTGGGTAGATTCAGGAAGGAGCTGGGACCATGGAAGATGAACCATGGAATCTGAGAACCAGCCTCAAGTCAAGATGAAAAGACCTCTCCTTGGGTACTTAGTGCTGACTAAGAAGATCATGATTTACTGTGATCTAAGGGTGGGAGAATCCTGCACTCTGTACCTTATACCTGTTAAGGATGATTGGAAACTAATCTCCAATTAAGAAGAAAGAAGACTTTTTGACTGAGAGATTAAGACAATATGACTTAGGGGTGGAGAACTTTGACCTTTGTACTTTGTGTCCCTTAAGGAGGCTTGCTCCTTAAAGACTATTAAGTTAAGGACTTACTGAATGATATCTTTTGTTTAAAACTATGTGGTCCCTTTGGCTAAAACTATGTGGTCAGTTTAGTGATAAGTTGTTATGCTATAACATTGTGAACGCTATACTTTGCTTTCTGTGAATGTTTTGCTTAAGATTACTGCTGAATAAATAGAGAGTTCACTATACTGTGTTATCAGAATCCTAAAGCTAATCATAGCAGCAGTCATCTGGAGAGCTCTTTGTGCTTGACTTTCCATACTCTTTCTAAATAATTGAAGTTAAGGATCCTCCAAAGGACAATGGATGGGCATATCGTGGGTGAGAGGCAGTTTTGACATATTAAAATTAAGAATTTCACAAGTA
Source organism: Pseudocheirus occidentalis (assembly GCA_028646575.1). Classification (NCBI taxonomy): domain Eukaryota; kingdom Metazoa; phylum Chordata; class Mammalia; order Diprotodontia; family Pseudocheiridae; genus Pseudocheirus; species Pseudocheirus occidentalis. The sequence continues at coordinate 11,112 of JAQQSW010003828.1, read as the reverse complement.
TATTAGAAATGTAACATCAGAAAACAAGATGGACCAGTCACATAGCAAGAATCAGGATTAATATTTTATTGACATGCATGTAATGTCAAGAGAACATGAGGAAAATCCCCAGCACATGGGGCAGACCCATGGCAAATTTGTGGGAAGATATGAACAAACATGAATAGGATGGATTAATATGAACATATTGTGATCTGCATTTTAAAGGAATTAACTATGCTAATGAGGTCATGAATCTACTGGAATATTAAGGCTGTACATAAGGAAGATTAGATACATTTGACTAACCCTAGAGAACAGAGCTGAGAGCAACAAGTACAATTTGACTCATTATAAAAGACATCTTTCTAAAAAATTAACCCTGTCCCAAAGTACAATGGGATGGCTTAGGAAGTACTGGGATTTCCAATGATTGGAGATCTTTAAGCAGTGATTGTATTCATTATGGATATTACAAACAAAATTCTTGTTAAGAGTCCAGATTGAATTAAAACCTGAGGTCCTTCCTAATTCTATGATTCTGTGAAACCATTCCAATATGTATTGAATGGCTGGAACCCAGAATTTATAAAACTTGGGTAACTTATATAGTGACTAAACTTTCCCTGGACACATATTTGCAAATAGATTTGGCCTCTGGTAGATTCAACCCCTTATAGTTTACAATTGGATTCAAGCAATTGTAGATGCCACAAACTCTGACACTTAAGGGGTTTATCATCCATTTTGGGTATAGAAAAGACATTCCCAATTATTTCTCATGCTGTCCTGTTGTATGTTGGGGAAATCTAGCAATAAGATTTTAAGTTATAATGTATTAACAATAATACCAAATACAAGCTGCATAAAATGATATGGACATAAAAAAGAATTTCAATTCTTGAACTCATAACTGTCAGGAGAGAACAGGTTTTTAAGATAACAGAAACTGTAGGAATTCAAATCTAAATATTGTACCAGCTGGTCTCCTACAATTACCCTTAAATATCCCCCTCTTTCCTCAATACCCTGGGAGCTGTGAATGCTATTGTCCGTTTGCAGAACTTATTTTATTTGTGATTTGCATTTAACATTTAAAGATAGTTTTGGTCTCTATCAAAATAAAAATGCAGAATCAGCTCTTCCAACTGATAGTCTCCTTCAAGGGCATACTTACACACACACACACACACACACACACACACACACACACATGCACGCGTGTGCACACACACAGAGAGAGAGAGAGAGAGAGAGAGAGAGAGAGAAAGAGAAGAGAGAGGGAGGGAGGAAGAATGGAGAGAGAGAGAGAGAAACAAAGAGAGAAAAAAACATGCACGTACACACAATTACCTCCAAAACCTCCAAAATAGAATATCCAATTTAAGACTAAATGTTTCATCAAAATTTTATTTTTTACCCCTAATCACATTGTATCTAGACAGAATTAATCATTAAAATATGCTGATAATTATTATCTTTCCAGCTTGGCCAAGAACATCAAAGTAAATGATTACCAAGCTAGTTGAGACATTGGAATTTTGATCAATCAAATACAGATTTCTTACATGTTGACTTTATAGAATTGCTAAGAGAGAACACAAAATTACGTGAATAAGTTCTCATGGATCATATTAGAGGAAGCTTAAAAAAAATAACAAAAAACCCCAGCAACTGTGCATGACCCATAGCAGCAGGAAGTTATTAGAGAAGCCTGCAGTTTTCATGGAGAAGAGCATTTTACATTTTTATTGAACTGAATAATTTTAAATTAGAATTAATAGGGGATGGCATGGTCTCGTGGATATACAAGAAGACTGTATCATATCTTCTAGTAGCCACCTTCACTCACTGTTCACTTGGTGACTTTAAATAATTCATTTTGTGTTTGTTGGTGCCCAGCTCACCTAGGAAATGACTAAAGAAAGGCCATCCAACCTTTTTCCTGGCAAATCCTTTCAGCTTCCATTTATTGACACTTTCAGCTCTACTTAAACCTGTTGGGCTAGGCTAAGCCAGTGGTGTGATTCACCCATTCCCATTCTAGTGGGCTACTTCTCCTTGTATACCCACTCTGTTCTTCCTATCAGCAAGGCTCTTTGTTTTACTTTTATATCCAGATTCATTACATGTCTTGTTCTGTGTCATGCTTTTCAATATATGCATATTTGCCCCCTACTGGGTTATAAGCTCCCTGAGAGCAGGGACCATGTCTTTTCTAAATTGTTTTTCTTTGGTGTTTAGCATAGTGTTGCTTCCTTCACACAATAAGTACTTAACAGACATTTTTTGAATTGTAATAATATGTGTAGTATCTTTGCTCAATTCTAGCCAACCATTACTGATGAAAACAGTAGTCTTTGCCTTCTAGGGACCCAGAATACCAGGCAAATGGGAGTTAGGAGAGTAAACCTGGAAGGGGGTACTATACATACAATTATGACCAAGGGCCATTTAATTCCTGCTTCTTCACTCAGCTTGAATTCTAATAAATGGAAACATGGGATGTAGAGTTGGAAGATGATTTAGAAGTCATCTAACCCAGTCCTCTCATTTTACATATAAGGAAACTGGGTTCCAAAGAAGTTTAATAACTTGTCGAAACTCACATAGGAGTGAAAGAATGAACAAATAAAAGTATCATTAACCATTTACTATGTCAAAAGCTCTGAGGATACAAAAAGAAAGAAAAAATATTCCCTTTTCTCAAGGAACTCACAGTCTAATGGGGGAGATATCTTATATATGCTAGGTTTTAGTTAACAGCCAGATGCAAAAATACCATGCTCCTTAGGGTACAGAAGCAAAACAAAAGGTATTGTCTCGTCTTTAGTGTTATTTTCACTGATAAAATAATATCAGTTTCTGATGTTGAACCACTTGACAGTGCCAAAGACTCTAGTGCAGTGGTGGGGAACCTGGGCCTCAAGGCCCTCTAGGTCCTCAAGTGCAGTCCTCTGACTGAATCCAAACTTCACAGAGCAAATCCCCTTAAAAGAATTTGTTTTGTAAAACTTGGACTCAGTCAAAAGGCTGCACCAAGAACCTAGAAGGCCACAGGTGACCTTGAGGCCACAGTTTCCTCACCCCTTCTCTAGTACAAAGAACTTTCTTTTCTGGGTCTTGAGTAGCTGTGGCTGTAGTAACATAGGGCTAGTTGTCAGGATGCATCTCCACAGAAGTTGCTTCTCAGATTGAAGGCTTGGAGTACTGGACTGGAAATATTACTTTTCTCAAAGCCTTTGGGTTCAGGTTTCTGAACTGTGTCCATTGGGGTCTGAGGTAAGATGGTGCTCAAGACTGTAGTGGTAGTTCCCTCAGGGCAACTTGATGCTTCATCTAGGCTGATTTGCCATGTGGAGGTTGGGTGGCAGTTGATGGAGATGCCTGGCTTCTTCTCTATGGCTGTGAAGGCTAGATAGGAAACAGAGACAGTATTATGGGCAGCAGTTGATTAACAGTTGTTGCTGTTGGTGGTAAGGAAGATGAGCCCATCCTTCACAAAGATATCTCCCCTCAATTATGGCTGAAGTTGTGTAACAGCAATCAGTTTAGCAGACATTTAGCACTTTGTAACTTAGGTCTAAGTATGGAAGGTGTGAGCCCTGTCTCACTGTTGAGAGGGCATGAACTACCCTGTTGACTTGAAAGAAGGGGATTGGCTGAGACAGGAGGCCAATGTGTGTATATATGCAAGAATTCCAGAGACAGAGAGACAGAATTGGAATTCTCTTGTTGGAAGAAGCAGGATTGTCTCAGGATCTGGGAGCTGGACTGTTGGACTGAAGAAGTGAATTGGAGTTTTCTTGAGAGAGAAAGAGAGACAGAGAGACAGACAGACAGAGAGAGAGAGAGAGAGAGAGAGAGAGAGAGAGAGAGAGAGAGAAAGAGAGAGAGAGAGAGATTCTCTCCCAACATCTGGAAGCTGAGAAAAGAGATGGAGTTTTCCTCAGACCAGAATATGGTGAAGGCCAATGCAAAAGGCTAATATTCCTTCTGGGTCCTAGGGCCAGCTGAACTGCTGGAGGACTGAAGAAGCATGACCAGGATAAGACTTTGTTTGTTCATGGCGTGAATGAACCTTGAGTTCCAGGCAAGAGAAGTGGTGAAGGGTTGAAATGTGCTGGACCTTGTGAACTTCATTGTGTGCCAGGGACTGTGCTGAGGACTGCACAAGGACCTGGGAGCTGCCTACCTCTGAGGACTGGATGACAACCTGGCAGCTGTCTGCTTCTGAATCCAGATGACTGTTTGGTGGATTCAGGAGAGAGCTGGAACCACGGAAAGGGATCCAAGAAATCAGAGAGACCACCCAGAGTCAAGATGAAGAAAAGTCCTCCCCTTGGGTGAAACTGAGGTTTGCTGGATACCAAGGGGTGGAGGGTTTGTGTGATTTTCTAATGACTGTACTAATGATTAATGATATTTAGTAATTGTCTATCTAGATTAGTGACTGATTAAGTTAATGGTGGCCCCATGAGAGGCAGTTTGATTATTGTATTATGAATTGATTGAATGATTGAATTAATGGTTGCCCCATGAGTGGAAGATTGATATATTGTGAATTGATTGAATGATTAAGTGAGGAGAGTTTCCCCCTTAGGGAAACCAGATGATTATTCTTTTGTTACTTGTTCTAAATATTATGGCCACTGTGGTGAAAACTGTGTGGCCATTCTAGTGATAAGTTGTTGTGAATGCTATATTCTGATTTTCTGTGATAAGCTGAAACATTCTGAATGCTGTGCCTTGAGTTTCTGTGAATGTTGCCTTGATTTACAGAGTGTTCACTATTACTGTGTTTTCCAAATATTAAAAGCTGTTCACAGTAACATTCTTTTGGGAATCTCTTTGTGCGTGGTGTTACAAGTTCCTGAGCTAGAAATAGGTCTAGTGCTTGGTGCAGGGAGATGGAGAGAGTGTTATGATTTCCAAAGCTTTTGAGTTCAGGATCCTTGGCTATCTCCATCAGTGTCTAAATGGGGAATGTCTGTCAAGATAGTGGTGGTGGTGTCTTGCCTTCCCTTTTATGTATTGTCTTCCTCCATTAGAAAATGACAGATTGTGTATTTGATTCCAGGTCATTCGACTCCAAATCTATCATGATTTCCACATTCCCTCTAACTTTCACATTCTCAGAAAATACTTTAATACTCACAAATTCTATAATTTTGTTGATGCAGGTATTCCCTCCATTGATGGAGATTACAACCTTTCTGTAACTTAATAGATGGTCCTTGAGAGTTGCTATAAATATAAAGTTCTTCTCTCTGTAATTAACCTTAAAATGAATCTCCCTGATCTTAACTAGACTGAGCCTCACACAATAAATGTGTAATCAGTCATCAGGTCCATGTTCAACTGCCTTAAAAATTGGTAGAACCAACTAAAGTTTGCTTAAGAATTCATGCTATAATAAAGGATGACAATTTAGTTGAATGTCCTGTTGACTGAGACATTTTATAAAAATGACACCACCACAATTTTATACATTCAGTTCTTATCTTCTAAATTAGAACATATATACCTTGAGAGTAATGATGAGTTTCAGGGTTCACCTTGAAGTGTTGGGGTACAAGGTTGTCTTTAAAGTATTAACTCAGGCTGTCTCCAAATCAAGTAAAGGTATTTATTGGGGAGTAATACAGCACACCTGCTCCCTTTCCCTTAGGGGGCTACCTCCCCCATTAAGCTGGGGTTTCCCTGAAGCTTCATCGCCCTTAAGAAATGGATGAGCCTGCTTGGTGTGTTATATTACCCTTATTAAACTCCTTTACTTCATTTAGAGACAGCACAAGTGAATTCTTTGAGCACAACCTCATATCCTGACATTTTGGGCCCTGAAGCTCATCATTTCTGGCAACCCAACATAGTGTGACTGTCTCAGCCCTAGGCCCTCTCCAAATCAAGGTGAGCCCATAAGCATATTCCATTTATTTCTGGCACCACAGTCTGCTGGGTGTAGTTTGGGGTCTCTGCACCACCTTTGCAGGTTATTTCTAAGTGGGGAATGCCCTGCTTGAGAACCTGTATTTTTCCCCTTCCCAAGGGACTTTGTGGGAGACAGAATGGAAGGGGAAAGTGACTTAATGGGGCAGTTTCCTTCCACACCATGAGACTCCCCATTAGCAAGCTTTTAAGAGGAAAAGGTAAAAGTGAAGTTTATTTGAGTAAAAGTTAAAAAAATTCTTAAGATTCTCCTTCCTGTGTTTCCAGCTCTAGCCAGGCTGAAGCTGCTGTGAAAAATTAGATCAGCTAAAAACATCTCAGCTAATTCTGGAGGTTTTGAGATTAATCATTAAGGAGTTTAAAAATTAACCATTTTAAGATTGCAGAAGGAAACTCCTTAGACTTTGGGGTGTTTTCCTGTTGACCCCTCTCACTCCAGATTGGATTTGGATTGGAGGAAGGTTGTGCTGAAGAGTTGTGGGGGGCTTGGGTCTCCCTTCTCACTTGGTGGTGAGTCGGGGGGGGGGGGTTGGCTGCAGCAGGGGCTCCACTGGCAGCAGCCCTGAACCCTTTGGTGCCCTACAGCCAGAATCTCTGGGCAAGACCAGGGAGTGTGGCGCTTCAGTGTATCCTGCCCATTCTCAGACAGGGCTGTGAGACTTGGTGTTCCCTGGGCCCTGCTGCCAGGAATTCACTCACTACTGTGAAGGCCCAAGTATCAGTTACCCCAGCCTCTAGGCAATATCCCTCTAATAGTATGAAGTAAGAAGCCAGCAAACCTTTCCATTTGGTCAGCCCACCCTTCTATCAATAATTGTTATATGTGATAATTTAGAAATGTAATTGATGTCATCTTAAGTTTATTGTTTATGTTATTGTATTTCTAAATTGAACTGTAAAATTTTCATATAGTGTAGAAATGGTGTTGGACACAGCAATTTTTTATCTGAAATCTGTTGCATATGGCTTGGGCTTTTAAAAGGATGTGATAAAAAGCAGATAATTCAAAAACTGTTAAAGTTGTAGTTTCAACACATAAATGATGAGATGAATGGTTTTCTATACAAAGTAATTTGGAAATGCTGGTTCATGCATTTAAGAAGATTGAAGTCACCTAATTAGTATTGGGTTTGTTTCAAGTTTGAAATACATAATATTGTTTCAACTTGGTAATCTTTTGTATTAATTCCAGAAAGCATATGGCTTAGGTCAGTCCAGAGGAAAATATTATGGGGTGCACAGGCAGATCAGCCCTTTGGTCCCTGTGGTACCCCATATTTTGAAAATTTAGCAGTTCCTTCTATTAAGTTATGAGGTCAAAGTCAGGAACCTCTTTTAAGGAATAGGATTTCAGTACAGTCATGTGAGTAAAGAGGAGTAATTTAGGACCTCCCTTATCTTGTGTTATCTTTATGGGAAATTTGGTTTTATTTATGTTTGTTATTTAATCTGAAATTAGAACATCAGTAGGAATGTAGGCAAACTACTCAAGACTCACCTTAAAGATGTCCCCATTGTTTAAAGGGATTCTGAGAACAGTGGTCTATGTTTGTGGACATTTGAACATGGTTAATAAGTGAACAAGTTCTACTATGGACAATGTTTTCTGAAATCTGTTTTCTATATAATTTAGGATTATTATATTTACATATATCAAGTGTTTTATTTTTTGCTATTAAGCAAAATCTTTTATATAATGCTGAACTTAAAAAGAGAAAAAATAACTACCTAGTGGAAGTACTAGTTATATTGAGTTGTGATGAATCTATTATTGTTACCAGTGTGAGATACTTAATATCTAGGACATGCCATCCTTGGGACCTGAACCCACCTGAAGCTCTGATTATGGGAACTTGCTATTGAAGACCTTCTGGGACTGTTAATTGATACTATTCTTGAGTCTGACTACAGTTACGATCATAAAAGAATGATATTAAGTCAATGATCCATGGTGCCAGCAACCCTATGAGGTTTTACATCTATGAACTGCAGGGAATATTCTCACAGAAATTTTGGGAGAATGACTATTTGCATGAGCTGAGGTATTATCCTCCTGACTTGATTTCCCCAGTATGAACATTCCACCTGGCTGACTTTAAACCTGGCCCAATGCAATTGGTCCTCTAAATAACTTTGCCTGGAATTGATGTGAAGTTAGGGCCCCATTATTCCTTTACTGCATAGTTATGTCCCTATTCTTTTTTAAAGCAAATTTCTATAATCAAGAAGTTTTGTAAGCATGACACTAAATCTATTAAGTAATAAATTAATACTGGAACATCTCTGAGTTGCAAGTAAAAATTTGAAGTTATTTGCCTTAGATCCTTCCTCATCATCCCCCACCCTACTAAATCTAAAGTATGGAAGCCATTGAGTTCTACTCTAGCTTGGGTGGAGACAGATTCTTTTCTTCTAGAATAGATCACCCTAGACTGGGAGTGAGCTAGTATTTTTTCTCCACAAACTTCTCCCTTTCTTGAGACTAGAAATAGACAGTGCAGGTTTATGAAGATTAATGAAGAGAATGCCTGGGTTGAAATTGACTCCATAGCTTGAGAAATTAGGTTTTAAATAAGACATTGGTTTTAAAAACAGTTGGTGTAGTCTAGAGTATGATTGAAATGTAAAGAAAAGTTGGATAGTTTGAGTAATGCATTTGAAAGATTTAGAAAGAAAAATAAAAGCTTGATGGAAAATATGAAAGGCAGATAAGAAGGTTTGGTGACAAATGGGGACATCCAATCCCCTCCTGTCCCTGGATAGTTGTTCTGAGTACCCTGATGCCAGTTTGAAATGGTTTAAGCAGGTAGAAGGTGTGAGGAATTTCATTTTAGGAAAAAAGTTAGGATGAAAATTATATAGCTTGATTTGAAAATTAATAGACAAAGGTATAGAAAGCTAGGAGGAATCAAAATGGAGGATGCCACATGTTTCAAGCCCCTCTTGTTCAGTTATAAAGTGGGAATCTGTACTCTTGTTAGCACACTATGCTGTGTTTTATATCAATAACTCAAAACGGGGAGATGTGAGTTGAAAACATCCTGAGAAAGGCCCAATGGATGAAGGAGATTTACAGTCATTTGTTCCCCTCTGGATCAGTGAGCTGGGGTTCTTGGTTTTTTACTTTTTAACTCTCCTGTTGCCACTCCTAACTCTCTTCTACCCGTTTTCTCATTGTCTCTCTGCTTTTGATGTTCAGACCTTGCCTGTTCAACCTTCTAACCAAGCCTATGTCCTACAGGCTAACCTCAATCAAATTTCAGATGGCACTGTTGGAAGGATTCTAGCCTATACCCACTCATCATCCCCTGGACATGGCTTAGGCTCTGTTCCATTCAACCTCCCCTAAAGGCCCAGTGAAGCAGCAACATCTCTATTCTCCTTGTCAACCTGAAGTTGTTACTGAAAAGGAAACCTGCACCCATGTCCACAAATGAATTTGGGTCCTCATCATTTGAGGGGCGATTAATGAGGAATACATAATCCTTGCCTTTTTTCCCAAATGTATTTGGTTGACTACTTCTTGATGGGGGAGACAATAAGATTCAAATGCCCTTAAGGACAGAGCAAATGGGTTGAACAAGGGGATGATGTTGTGTCTAGATGTTTGTGAAACTCTGAACTACTGTCCCTGATTATGTCATCTCCCTGAGCACAGCAGATTTTCCTCTATAAAAATCCCTAGACTCTCCTGTCTAGTAGGAGTATTCCTTAAGTGGAGGGCAGCCTCTCAAATGGTCGTCTTCCTTGGGGGAAGCCTCTCTCCCTTTGGGGAGTTGCCTCCTCTCCCTTAGGGAGCTGCCACCCACCCTTAAGCTAGGGTCTCCCTTAAACTTTATCTCCTTTAAGGATGGGACTATGTGGTATGTAGTGTTGCATTGTGTTAAACCCAAACTGTACTTGATTTGGAAATAGCTTCAGTGAATTCTTTCAAGACAACCTTGCACCCCAACATTTTGGGGTGCACCCTGAACCTCATTAGTAAGGAACCTTATTTATTATACCTCCTGAAGACTCCTCATAGAACCTGGCACAGTGCTAGGTGTAGAGTAGAAACTTAGTTGTTTGCCCTTCATTTCCAAAGAGGACCAATGATTTCACTGATGTCTTGACTTGTGCATGAATTGGATTTAAGTGAGGCAGAATTGCACTAAGTCATCAGCTTCACTCTCTCTTCCAGAGTCATCAAAGTCCAGTGGCAAGACAAAATTCAGGATGACTAGCAATGGACCAGGATGCAGTGGATGACCTTGGCATCTTTGCTGTCTGACCAAGCTCTAAGTGCTTCATAGTGCCTGCTTCATCTGCCTTCATGACCATTGTTACAAATTGTTCTCAGCTGTTCATTCTACTAGGGGAGTAATTAAGATGCTTGGGGTAGGTATCCACCTCACTCACCAGCATGTTTGAGGCTTGTCAATTACCCACCACCTGGTTTAGTCTGTCTACCAAGATGCTTTTAGTGGGATGTGGCTGCTGCTCATGCTATAGCTTCTTAGAGCCACTGGTCGAGAATTGGGAGAATGGTGGACACCAAAATTGAATAAGCAGTCCTGGAAAGCGCTCAGCAAACTCTACAGGTGCTGGTCTTCCCTGAACATTTCATATACCCCAGAAGTTTAGTAAATGATAGTTGAATTGATGACTAACTAGAAATTGTGAGGAAAATCAGGATAGACCTTAAACACAAAAGAAATTTTCTTTTACCCCAAAGAAGTAATCCTGTAGGAAGAAACCATTTGAATACAAAATTTAAAACAGGGTTATTAGTCATTAATCACTTTTTTTATTTATGTCTTACAGGGTTGGGGTTAGGGAGGGGAGGTATGTCACAAAGCTCTTGGGCTATACATATTGTTGTTGTTTGTCCTTTGTTCTCAAAGTAGACCGTGACATCAGGGAAGTGAAGTCATGACATGGAAGTGAATTGGATTTAAGTGAGGCAGATCTGTACAAAGTCATTAGTCTCACTTTCTCTTCCAGGGCCATCTGGGTCCAGTGGCCAGATATAGGCCAGGAAATGAAATGAAGGAATACTCTTGTGCTGAAATTCTATCAGCATAATAATCCAGGATTTTAGAGTACTAATGAGGAAATATGCTACCGACTTCCTGATAAAGAGGTGAAAGACTCAAATTCAAAGTGAAATAAATATTTTCTTGGACATGACCAACATGGGAATTT
>JAQQSW010003827.1:0-14597 GCA_028646575.1 Pseudocheirus occidentalis | reverse complement strand
TAAGTATCCAAGGCAGGATTTGAACACGAGTTCTATGAGTCCAAATACAATATTTTTTTATTTAAACCCAGGCTATGAGATCATAGATTTAGAGCTGGAAGGGATCTCGGAGGCCATTTGTCCAACCCTTCTCTTTTATGGATACCCAGAGGAATGAAGCAACTCATCCTCAGATCACAGAGGCAGTAAGCGTCAGATGTAGGATCCAAACCTGGGGCCTTCTGTTTCAAATCCAGTGCTCTCATCATACTTTGGATCAGATGCTGTTTTAATGAAGTGAGTCGAGTCTCCATGGTGTCCTACTTGTGACACATTCTTTTGGGGACAATTTGACTAACACGAGGACATTGCAGTGTGGCCATGCTCCTGCTAGAGCCATCCTCACCTAAATGAGATCTGTGTGGCTTGGGCCATTAAACAGCAGGAGGAATTCCTGACTCCCATGCCAAATGTCTTCATCTTGACTGTTCTTATATTGTGAGAACAGCTGTTAAAACTCAGACCGTCCAAAGCTTGACGTTGGTCCTCAGACCTTGGCGAACCAAATATTTTTCCATTTCCCTTGCCTGGAATGCCCTGAGGATCCTATGGAGGAGCTCCTTCATCATGTCAGCTCAGGACAGTAGGAATTTCTGGTGGCCACTCTTGGGAAGAATTTCCTTGGGGCTGAAAGACAACACTATGGCCACAGACCAACTGTCAAGTGGAAGTGGCCAAGGGCCTGGAAGAGCTCGCCTCCTGATGACAGCTACCCTGCTGTGGGGACATCTTGGAGCTGGTGTTGCTTGAGCTGAGGGCCTGGGAAAAATGCTTTAGACTGTTCATGGGAGAAAAGATTTCAAGGAAATAAGAACCAAGAAGTGGAAGGAGCCTTAAAAGAAACTGACCTGGTCTAACCTCTTCTTATGAAAGAAGAAAGGTCCAGAGAAAGGAAGTGACCTATCCAAGGTCACCTAGGCTATGAGGTAGCAAACCACAGAGCTGGAAGGGACCTTCTAGTTCAGTCCAAGTCTCTGCAATATTTTCCAGGTAGAGTTGGTCTTTGATCATGCTGATCCTGTTGGTGACAAAGTGTAGAGTCGATATGAAGTTTCATCTCACAGAATAACTATCATATCAAGCTTTTTGTGTATACAGTTACATTTGGGGGAGATAAGATGATGGGTGACTTAATTTAAACCAGATTTTAGAAATATTCTACACAATTGGAAGTTCAGCAACTGGGATTTGCAGCCCCCAAACTAGCCCCTGTAATGAACAACCTTCCACTTTGAGAATGGGGTTGAGATTTTAACAAATTTAGGAAACAGAATGGAATCCAATAGAGACAGCTAGGCGGCTCAGTGGACAGAGCGCTGGACCTAGAGTCAGGAAGACCTGAGTTCAAATGTGACCTCAGACACTCGTGACTCTATGTGACCCTGGGCAAGTCCCTTAACTTCTATTTGCCTTATTAAGATCCACTGGGGAAGGAAATGGCAAATCACTCCAGTATCTCTGCCAAGAAAACCCCATGGACAGGTCGTGGTGTCCATGGGGTCATGAAGAATTGGGCATGACTAAACAATGGAATCCATTCTAGGGTATGGAAATGAATCCCTTTTTATTCATTGAAAAGTTTACATATACATAAGCCAAATGGATTTTAAAGCAGGTACATGAAAATGATATGTTTTAATAACACGAGCTAACAGGACCAGAAATGTAGGACAGTAAAACCCCAAAGCCCCGATTAAATACCAGAGATATAAACAATTAAGAATCTTAACTCAGCAAGTAATACAGCTCTACCTTTCTTTCATTAATGTGGCTTTCATTAATTATGGTGATTGGAAATCCAGATGCCAAAGGAATTTTATAGTATCAGTTGAAGACCAGTAACTGTGCTTGGATGACCATAAAGTTCATAGCTGGCAACAATGGCTGGACTATTTAGGAAGCATCAAAATATGTCTTTCATGTTGGCATTAAAAAAAGTGTGGTAGTAAATATAATTCCATGGGTGTATGAAGTCCGTGTGTCTAATAGGTCTTGAGTAGATTCAGAATCAGGAGGATGAATGAAGAGTCAGGAGGAATGACTAGAGATTTAGTGGAGCAGTGTTAAAGACACTCAAGTATCAGTTGCCAGGATATCTTTAAGAGGGAAAAATTTTAAAAATATTGAAAAAGGTCACAGATGGTACTACTACCCCTGAAAACAGCAGTCGAGAAGTATCGACTCCACAGCTCCTTTGCACTTTTTTATGCAATCTGTGGAAATGGTCTATGTGTACATGGAAGGAATCCAGGCTGTGCCAGCTTTGACGAGCTTATAGGATAACGGCTGATTGTTAAATTTTTTGTGTGAGGATTTACAACTTGGAAATCAGCAATGATCTAATCCGGGCTCGATTTCTTGTTTTGTTGTTGTCTAGACATAAGAAAGGGATAGAGACGATGTCAATGATTCAAATTCAGCTTTAAAGTGTATTGTGACTATCAGAGGAGATGGGATTGCCAAGTAGATAGGGTGAAAGATGAACCAGTGGCCAACTGAAGTGGTCTATTGGCACCTCTGTGATATTCAAGGAACTAGACAAAGACCAGTGGCACATTGGTTGGAGCTTCAATGTGGGGTTTGTACAAAGACATGGGCTAGAATTGGATAGGAAAAGAAAGCATGGTGTGTGTGTGTGTGTGTGTGTGTGTGTGTGTGTGTGTGTGTGTGGTCTCTATCAGTGGAGGGAAGACCAACTCCAACAATATCAAGGAATCTCCAAAGAACTAATTAAAAGACTGTAATCCAATCTGACCCAACAAGCATTTATTATTTCATGTTTAAAGCACCAAAAATACGAAGACATGCCCTCAAGGAGCTTACATTCTAGGGGATATAACATATAAACAAATAAGAAAAAACATAATAATTTGAGGAGACAGGATTTACAACTAGTTGGATCAGGATAATCCAGAATAAAGAATAATATGATAACCACAGTTGTCCATTCAAGTCCTATTTTGACTCCTTGTACTAGTAAGAACTTGGTTCTACCAAGCAAGCAAAGGCTCCAGTGTGGGCCTAGCATTGGACCATGTACCTATAATGTGAGGTCCAGTCTAGTCCACTTTAAGGAGACTCTATCAGAAGCTCCATGATAGCTTTTTTTGGCTATAACAACTCACGTAGACTATCCAAGTGTATAGAAGGTTGTAGCCTAGATTGATGGAGAGAACTGAAACAAGCCCTTTCTAAGTGACAAAGTCATGATCACAGGGCTGACTTTAGGGCCAGCATAATCTAGATAAATTTCTCTCCCAAGTCCCACCACTGACCCATACTGGCTATCATTTAACTTAATGTTATATGGCCCTTCTAAGACTATAAGCTGAAGAATGATTGCTCCTCTATACCGGTAGCTTCCCAATAAGGGAGTTCCCTTAAACAATGACATAATAAGTCTAGATCAAAAATATTAAAATAATCACCTCTGTACTTTTAAAATGGAAATGAAAGAAGTCCTAAATTTCTTTGCAATCAGGTACAAATCTCATTAAAAAAAATTCTCTTGTAAAGCCTTCTCTCTATATGCGTTTGGTAAATGCTGAGGGAAGTCAGAAATGCTGAAACTATGATTCTAATTCACCTCACTGCAGATGGCCTTTGGGTGTGCTTTTCCGTTGATCTTTAAAGATGGTGTTACTGCTGAAGAAATGAGAATGCAAATCTCGAAGCTTAGTGAAGGTCCATGAGGCTGGGAAGAAAGCAGGACCTCAGTGCTTGTGTCCTTTACCTTGAAATTCTCAAGAATGAAAGGGGGAAGTTAGAGATGTTCCATCACCCAGTTCAAAGGTGCCCTCTCTCTCCAAGAAAGGGAAATGTGAGTCCCCCAAATCAGGGTCCGCTATGGTGATATAGAGATAAGATAACCTGCTCATGGGAGTGGGCATTATCCAGTGCTCTGGAAACCTTTTCATGAGCCTGATCCAGACACTAGTTTCCTGGCTTCTGTTTTCACTCAGTGCCTTCCCTTAACTGATTCTCTTCAAACAGCCCACTTTATATTACCACCACCTTGACCATGCCTGCCTTCTGTGAGAACATCACCATCTCCTCTGACCTAGCAGGTCTACTCAGCTTCCTCTCTTACTGGGTCACTCTCCACCTTCTGTCTGGACTAATTGCCCAATAGTTGCCATACTCCATACTTATGAAGACCTGGCTGCTGATCATAAAACCTTTTCTCGGCCAGCAACTGTCTCCTCTCCTTTAAGTTTTCCCCAACACTTCATTTCAGCTATTCCTGCTCTTTTCACTGTGCTCTATGGAGAGCCTGCTCCATAGTTAACAAAACTCCTTTCACCCTAAACCTGTTCCTTTTTCTCTTTCCATATTTCAGAACTCACTGAGATCTGGCTCCCTTCTGAAGATTCTGCATCTGTGGTCACCCTTTTCATTAATGGTTCCATTTTCATTCATACACTCAATATTGGCTGTGGTGGAAAAGCAGAATACTCTTTTACATCTACCACCCCCTCCAGACTCTTCTACCACCATCACGCAGCAGCTCCTTTGAGGTCCATGCCATCCAAATTTTCACCCAATCCAGATTCTGGAGGCCATCACATACTGACCCCCAGGAAATTGCCCTTCCTTCTTTAATGAGTTCAACGCCTACCTCGTAATCAGTCTCTTTCCCTCCACCTGCTTTTGTGCTAGGAGACATAAGCAAAAAAGTTGACACTCTCAAATAATCTAACTTCCCTATTGCTTAATCTACTTAATTGGCCATGACCTTCTCCTCCACTCCACCTCAATCACATACAGAGATGGCCATACTTGGACATTTCCACCATTTGCAAGTATCCCACTTGTTCATAAACTTGAATTCCTTTATTTGGTTATAAACTTTTATTATTATATTTTGTTATTGCACCCTTCCTTATGCCTTACAACCCCTAGCACTATTTTTCATTTTCACTGTGGTCTCTCCATTCAGCTCATCACCCTTTCCCTGGCTGTGCTCTGCCCCTTGTCCTTCTCTATCCCTTAGTGCAGTGGTTCTCAACATTCCTAATGCCACAACCCTTTAGTACAGTTCCTCATGTTGCGGTGACCCCGCCCCCATAAGATTATATTTGTTGCTACTTCATAACTGTAATTTTGCTACTGTTATGAATTGTAATGTAAATATCTGACACACAGGATGTGTTTAAATTCAACGTAACCCACAGGTTGAGAACCGCTGCCTTAGTGACAGATCAACTCAAGGCTATCTTCTACTCTCAAATCTCTTGGCCCCATGTCTTATCACCCATCATGCCTTGCCAAACTCCAACTCTGGGCTACTTTCACTCCCTGCTTTCGCTCCTATTCACATACTGCTGAAGAAAGCCGAGGAAAACTATCAAATCAGTGCTGATTGATTTAGCCGGAGCAGAAACTTAACTGGGTCTTCACTACATCAAAGCACTTCCTTATATTTCCAATCAACTTACTGTCTCATTCACCAACATGGCTATTCTAAGCTTTTTCCTCCTTTGTTTGATTGAAGAAAGGGGAGAAATTGTGTCAGTAAGCAATTGTAACAAAAATTCCACTCAAGTACATACGTATTCCCCTTATTATTTGCTCTTCTCCCAGCAACCCTGTGGAGCAGGGGGAGTCATGTGTTCTCTGCATTTTGAAGGTGAAGAAATGGATGTATTGGGTGATGAGGTGAGCGATTCTTTCCTGTTGCAATTTCACACTCTAGGTTTTTTAATGGTGCCCAGAGTCTTTAGCCATCAAGCAGCACCGTCTTTCAAGTCAGTCAGTCAATCAGTAAGCATTTGTGCAATGCCTCTTGTGCACCTGGGGAAGCAGTGAAAGGCAAAGGACGGTCCCTGAACACAAGGACCTCACGGTCTAACAGAAGGGACAACATGCAAGCATCTGTGGATAAAGAAGCTACAGACAGAATAAATAGGAAGCAATAGGAAGGGTCTAACCAGGTGGCTGGGAAAGCTTTCCTGGAGAAGGTGGGCCTTGAAGGAAGCCAGGCGAGCCAGGAAACTGAGATGAGGGGAGAGGGCATTCAAGGGCTGATGAGCAGCCAAAAACAGTGCCCCAAGCTAAGAGCCAGAGTGTCTTGTGCGAGTGGTGGCCAGGAGCTCAGAGTCACTGGATGGAAGAAGCTTGGGAAGGTAGAGGGGCCTGGATGACGTTCACACAGGTTAGCTGTCAGATAGTATTTATTTATTTTTTTATCTCCTTCTGGAAGTGGAAGTTGAATTTTGTTATCATCATCCTCATCATCGTTATTATTTTTTTCAAATTATAAAAACTGAAAAGGAGAAAGAATGAAGGAATTAATTGTTTTTCTTGGGTGGGTGGAGGTGGGGGTGGGGGTGCTGTCAGATAGTATTAAGTAAAAACCTGAACTTCAAAGCAGCACCCTGACGGAACGGGAGCTTTTTTCACACAGCATTTTGAAGAAAAGCAGAGTAGAGAGAAGTAATGAGCATAAGGTTATTTGATTCTCTGATAACGAAACTAAGAGTGAACAGATGTTGCTTATTGTAAAGGGGCCCACCACTGAGCCAATGAGGCTATTCTATCCCCAAAGATCTCCTGCTTGGAAAATTAAGCAAATTGCCTGTAAAAATCCATCATTACCCTGGTGCTCATTGGTGTGGTAAGGACTCCATCAACTCCCCAGCAGGCCTCACGGTATCTTGACACTAATGCAGGAAAGTGGCAAAGGGTTCATTTGCTTGGGTAGCCGTGACTGTCCAACTTGGTGAGATGGACTCTTGCAGCAGTTAACCTGGGCCTTCCTATTAGTTTAAAAGCTGTTTGGGCTCTGACTCATGTGGGACCCACTTATGTCCGCAGGAGACTCACTGTTCAGCATGATACAATGAGACAGACCCTGGATCTGGAGTCAGGAGACCTCAGTCTCTGACAGATACCAGCTACATGTAGGACCTTGGACAAAGGATTTCCTCTTCTGTGCCTCAGTTTCTCATCTGTAAAGGGATGGGTTCTGAAAAAATACTGGTTCTGAAGTCCCTTCCAACTCTGCCTCTATAGAATGTCCCGGATGCCTAGATGACTTGTAATAATAATGTAATAATGATAATTAGTACTTATGCAATTATTTATGTATTTTATAAATCTCATGTCACTTTAGCTTCACAACAACTCTGAGAGGTAGGTGCTGCTGTGCCCATTTTTCAGATGAGGTAACTGAGGCAGGCAGGAGTTAAGTGACTTGCCCAGGGTTACACAACTATTAAGTATATGAATCTGAATTTGAACTCAGGTCTTCTTTTTTTTTTTTTTTTTTTTGCTTTTTGGAGGGCAGGTTGGGGTTAAGCGACTTGCCCAAGGTCACACGGCTAGTTTTTCATGTTAAGTGTCTGAGGCCGGATTTGAACTCAGGTACTCCTGACTCCAGGGCCGGTGCTCTATTCACTGTGCCACCCAACCGGCCCCGAACTCAGGTCTTCTTGACTTTAGATTCATGCCTTATCCACTGTGCCGCCTGGCTAGGTATAATTCTTCTAAGATTCTAGGAATTTCTCCTTTAGGTGATCACTAATCACTACCACAGAAGTAACAAAAAAAAATTGTGATGTATCAATAAAGGACTGAGTGGAAATAAATTTTTTTTTTGCTTTTTTGTTTTTGGAGGGCAAGTGGGGTTAAGTGACTTGCCCAAGCTCACATGGCTAGTTTTTGTGTTAAGCGTCTGAGGCCGGATTTGAACTCAGGTCTTCCTGACTCCAGGGCCAGTGTTCACTGCACCACCTAGCTGCCCTGGAAATTTTTAAAAAAAAACTAAGTACTTCTAGAGACTGGGTGACACAATTTTGCTAAACAGAGATTGATGGGGAGGCCTGCTTGAATGGACTGATAAAAGTGAGCTCCCAATGGACGTGAGGTTTTGTCTACAGTGTTGTGCTTTGTGGGTGTTGGAAAGTATTTGAAAACAGTTTTCCCAAGGTAGTCTAAGCATTCTTCCTCCCCTGTTGGCCCTATTCCTTTCCCTAGCAATCCCTTTCTTGGGGGTTCGAAGGCAGACATTATCTCCACCCTGGGCCTGCATGACCCTGAAGTGCCAGGGTTATGAAGCTCCAGTTCTATGACTGGAGGAGCTCTCAGAAGCATTGAGGCCAAGCACCTTGGCCAGACAGCTGAGCAAATTCAGGGCTGGCCTTGTTGTTCAGTCACATCAGACTCTCTGTGAGCCGTTTGTGTCTTCTTGGAAGAGATGCAGGAGCTGTTGGCCATTTCCTTCTGCAGCTCATTTTCCAGGTGAGAGAACTGAGGCAGGCACAGTGAGAGGACTTGCCCAGGGTCATACGGTTAGTAAGAGTCTGAGGCTCAATTTGAACTCAGTGAGATGAGTCTTCCTG
Organism: Pseudocheirus occidentalis; assembly: GCA_028646575.1. Taxonomy (NCBI): domain Eukaryota; kingdom Metazoa; phylum Chordata; class Mammalia; order Diprotodontia; family Pseudocheiridae; genus Pseudocheirus; species Pseudocheirus occidentalis. The sequence goes on along the minus strand of JAQQSW010003827.1, from coordinate 6,216 downwards.
ACTCCAGGCCTAGTACTGTGTCCACCGTGCCACCCAGCTGCCCTGACATGGGCCTGGGTCAGGTTGCCCAGAGGCACCCAGTTTCTCAATGAGTGGAATCCAGATGGATGGGATCTTAATGTATTCTTTGAAGGAAAATTCTTATTACTATAAACAGAAAAATGTGCTCTTATGCTGATGTAATGCTTATGTCTATTGAGGAATATGCTTTTGCTCAGGAGGGCCCGGAGTCAGGTTCTGGGGCTGGAGACCATCTCTCTGGGTAGTTTTCACCCTTCTACAAAGAGGTGTGCTGGTGTGGTAGACACACCATCTTGGGTTCAATCTTGAGTTCAGGTCCTGTTGCTGGTATGTAATGGCCATGTGACTTTGGACCGGTCACAACCTTTGACTGCCCCCAGGCAGCTGTCTCAGACTGAGAAATGGCAGAGAAAGTTTTGTTGTTGAGTCATGTCATCCATATCTGCCTCTTTATGACCCCATTGGGGGTTTTCTTGGCAAAGATATTAGAGTGGTTTACCATTTCCTTCTCCAGCTCACTTCACAGAGGAAGAAACTGAGGAAGGCACGGTTAAGTGCCTTACCCAAAGTCATACAACAAGTAAATGTCCGAGGTTGGATTTGAACTCGGGGCCTCTTGACTCCCACACAGAGAGGCCTAACTGCCCACAGAGAAGCTACTGACCTTCATTGAGAGAGGGAGGTCCCTCATCCTTCCACTTCTTATACCAGTGAAATCTTGGGTTCAGTCCCAAGTTTGATCTTTCTTCACTGTCTTATTGCCTTATGATTATTTAGGAAAATAAAGGCATGCTTTTTCAAGCTCTAGTGATCCTCCAGCAGCCTCAGCTCAGTCAGAAGTAAGCAGGTTCCTATCAGGGTACAGCCCCTCTCTCTTGAATTAGGAAGTTAGATTCTGGATTCAATCAGCTGAATTCTGCTGGATTCAATTCAACAGGCATTTACAGTACACTATCTGCAAGGCCCTGTGCCAGTCCCTGGGGGCACAGGGAGGAGATGGTGAAGAGCCAGACCTTGAAGGGCATAGAACTAGTCACTCAGGCAGCAGGATTTGGAACCTAGTATTCTTACTCCACATCCAGCCTTCCTCTCATGTTGCCATGATGTCTGCCATCATCTCTTGTCTCCTTAGCACCTGAACCTTGGACTCCATCCCTGGAACCACCCTCGGTTCTGGTAGTTTAACTTCAGCCTTATCTTGTCCGAATCTTGCTTTAGCTTCTACCTCACTTCCTGGTCGTCTCCAGACACCCCTCCCTGAGTGTGCCCTCTTCCTTTTTGACCCCTCATCTTCATTTATTGTCTTCCATCATTAGAATGTAAGCTTTTTGAGGGCAGAGACCGGCTGGCTTATTTGGATTTATGTCTCCATCTCTTAACACGGAGCCTGGCATATAGTGAGCATTTGATAGATACTCCATCCATCCATCCATCCCTTCAGCCACTCATCTATCCATCCATTCATTCATTATCTATATCTATATCTATGTCTATGTCTGTGTCTATGTCTGTGTCTGTGTCTGTGTCTGTGTCTACGTCTATATCTATGTCTATGTCTTTATGTCTGTGTCTATGTCTATATCATCTATATTGATATCTGTCTCTGTCTCTATCTCTGTCTCTATCTCTACATCTATATCTATATCTATATCTATGTCTATGTCTATGTCTATGTCTGTGTCTGTGTCTGTGTCTATATCTATGTCTGTGTCTGTGTCTGTGTCTATATCTATGTCTGTGTCTGTGTCTGTGTCTATATCTATGTCTGTGTCTGTGTCTGTGTCTGTGTCTATGTCTATGTCTGTGTCTGTGTCTGTGTCTACGTCTACATCTATGTCTATGTCTTTATGTCTGTGTCTATGTCTATGTCTATGTCTGTGTCTGTGTCTGTGTCTGTGTCTATGTCTGTGTCTGTTTCTGTGTCTGTGTCTATATCTATGTCTGTGTCTGTGTCTGTGTCTGTGTCTATATCTATGTCTGTGTCTGTGTCTGTGTCTATGTCTATGTCTGTGTCTGTGTCTGTGTCTATGTCTACATCTATGTCTATGTCTTTATGTCTGTGTCTATGTCTGTGTCTGTGTCTGTGTCTGTGTCTATGTCTATGTCTGTGTCTGTGTCTGTGTCTGTGTCTACGTCTACATCTATGTCTATGTCTTTATGTCTGTGTCTATGTCTATGTCTGTGTCTGTGTCTGTGTCTATGTCTGTGTCTGTGTTTATGTCTGTGTCTGTGTCTGTGTCTATGTCTATATCATCTATATTGATATCTGTCTCTGTCTCTGTCTCTGTCTCTATCTCTATCTCTATGTCTGTATCTATATCTATATCTGTATCTGTCTCTGTCTCTATCTCTATCTCTATGTCTGTATCTATATCTATATCTGTATCTGTCTCTGTCTCTGTCTCTATCTCTACATCTATATCTCTATCTCTATCTGTCTCTGTCTCTGTCTCTATCTATATCTCTACATCTATATCTCCACCCGCTTATCTATCCCATAGCTAGCTCTCTATGGCATCACTATAGTGCAGACTCACCACCATTCCACCACCATTCCGAATTGTAGGAGGAAAAGCACAGTATTTGTTGTTGTTCACTTGTTTTCTAGTCATACGTGACTCTCCGTGGTTTTTCCTGGCAAACATATTGGAGTGTTTCTGCCATTTCCTTTTCCAGCTCACTTTACAGATGAGAAAACTGAGGCAAGCAGGTTAAGTGACTTTCCCAGGGTCACATAGCTAGGAAGTGTCTGACACCAGATTTGAACTCTCCTGACTCCTGACATGGCAATCTATCTGCTGTGACACCTAGCTGCCCCAAAGTATAGCATGGACACCACTATGTAGTACTTAAAAAATTACATTCATCAAGTATCTGCTGTGTGCTGGGCACTGTGTTAAGAACAGTACCAATATTACCTTGTTCAGTCTCACAACAACCCCAGAAAAGAGCTGTTGTTATCATCCTCACTTTCCAGATGAGGTACAGGCAGTACCTGCAGAACAGAGGCCACCTGAGATGTATGTTCCCTACGGGGGGGGGGGGGGGGAGGAGAAACCGGAAACCAAAAAACCCAAATTTCTTGGGACATCCAAAAGATAACATTATCTACAAGATGACAATGCTTTTGTGCAGCCCCATTGTAATAGTTATAAAATTTTAAGATCCCTTTGTAGTGCTAAGCTAAGAGGTACTTAGCACCTAGCTTCAAATTAAGCCTCTGTTAAAGAAACAGAAGGTATGAACCCCTGTTGCTGACATGACAGGAAGGGGCTGAATAGGGAGGAACAATACTGCATATAAGGAAAAAATCCCAGCTTGGAAAGTCTTCAGAACTTCCTGGGAACTTGTGGTGGTGGAGCTTCTTCTGAGCTGCCAGAGGAAGTATGACTGTGGTGTCAGTACTTTGTCTGTTTGTGGCTTGGTTAAGCCTTGACTTCCCAAGAATAGAGACTGTGAAGGATTTAAGGTGTACTGGACACTGTGAGCTTCAGTGTGGAATAGGAACTGCACAGAGAGCTGGACAAGGAGCTGGGAGCTGTCTGCCTTTGAATCCAGGTGACAGTTTGGTGAATCCAGGTAGGATCTGGAATCATGGAAGGGGATTCAGAGAAGCTCAGAGCCAACTTCGAGTCAATTTGAAAGAAGACTTTATTTGGATACTGTGTACTGACTGAGAAGATTATGATTTACTGTGTCCTAGGGGTGGAGAACTTTGACTTTTGTACTCTGTGATTGAATTAAGGATTTTGTGATTGACTGAATGAATTTAATATACTTTGTTTATGATGGGAAACTAATCTCCAATTGAGACTACCCCAGGGGTGGAGTACTTTGACTTTTGTATTTGTGTCCCATAAGGAGGCAAGCCTTTTGGTGAAAAGTATGTGGCCATTTTAGTGATAGGTTTTGAGTTACGATGTCATTGTGAATGCTGTATTTTGATTTTCTGTGATAAGCTGTAACATTGTGAATGCTGTACCTTGATTGTCTGTGAATGTTTTGCTTTGATTTGTTATTGAATAAATAGAGAGTCACTATACGATGTGATCATAACCTTGAAAGCTGCTCGTGCATGGCTTTACATGCATACACAGATAGTCATACCCTGGGAGAGAGGTATGGCAAACTCCAATAGAAATAGTACTACTAAGCCATCCATAAAGATCCTTGTGGACATATATTAACTTAGAAGCAAACATATTGACCTTTCCTGTGTTTTATTGTACTTTTATTTATTTATTTTTATTTTTGCTTTATTTTTTTTAATTTTTAATTAATTAATTTAAAAATTACATATATAGATATATGTGTGTATGTATATACTATTTATATATTATAACATAACATTTATATATTATATAATATATATCAACTAGCTACCAATACATATATAATATATTATAATACATATCATATATAATATTTCTATGTATCATATTTAAAAATATTTCCCAATTATATTTTCATCTGGTTCAGGCCACACTTGGGAGTCGTGCCAGCCATATTTGACACCTTAGATCTCTAGATTGACTACTTTATTTGACAGATAATGCAACCAAGACTAGAGAGGACATAGTATCACAGCATCAGGATCTCAAAGGGACCTCATCGGCCATTTAATCCCAATTTATAGCTGAAGAAACTGAGAGCCAGAGAGTCAGAGTGCCTCTCCCAGGTCACACGGTAATACATGTCTGAGTTAGGATTCAGAACCAGTCCTGCGATTCCACACCTGACGCCCTTTCTCTTCCATGTTGCCCATGTTGCTTCCCCTGTGTAAAGGTTTCCCAAACTTTAAAGCTGTGTTAATTCTAACCCTACACTAAGGCCGGAAGTCTTAAAAATGCTGAGGAACTCAGTGGCTTGTGTGGTTTTCCTCTTGAAAACTGACCTGGCATGCCCGGTTGTAATTTCATTGACTCTGGCAGTGCCGATCACGGACATTTCCGGCTTCCTGGAAATGAGATTTTTCCTTTCCTTGTTCCTGTGGGATTTTTAAAATTGCCCTTCTGAAAGCCAGTCTCCGCTTAGCGAGTGTTTTCTTTAGCTGTTTTCTCTGCTGATGGGTTCTGAGGGGCACAGTGTCCATCAGTGGGAGCGCAGTGACTTATGGTCCCTTCTGAGGTGTGTGGCCAGGACCTTCATCCCCTGCCTGATGTCACACCATGAAAGGACCTTCTCAAGGCCATCTGTAACACCCATTGGGGCTGGATGAGGAGTCGGGTGAGCTGGTGCTAGCCTGGGTTCTACTACTAACCTACGCAGGCTACTGTACCTCCCCCCAACCTCACTTTCTCCATTTGTAAAATGGGGATAAAGATGCCCCTTTCAGGGTTATTGGGAAGTCCAAAGGAAAGATCTTCATAAGCTCTGAAATGCTATGCGAGTGTTATCACCATCATTCCCAAAAGTTGGAAGCAATAGTACAATGAGAAGACTCCTGAATGTGCAATTGAAGGATCTGAGATCAAATTCTGTCTGTGCCATGCATGACTTTTTTGAGCAAATCATTTCACCTGCTTTGGCCTTATCTTTAAAGTTTCCCTATCTTTATTTTATTTTTGCTTTTTGGAGGGGGGAGGGCAGGGCAATTGGATTAAGTGACTTGTCCAAAGCCATACAACTAGTTAAGAGTTAAGTGTCTGAGGCTGGATTTGAACTCAGTTCCTCCTGACTCCAGGACCAGTGTTCCATTCACTGCACCACCTAGCCACACCAGTTTCCCTCTCTTTAAAACAAAGGAGTTCAACTCAATTGCCTCTAAGGTTACTTCTAGTTCTAGATAGGTGATATTTTGGTAGGAATCCATTTTTAAAATGAGATATGCATTTAAAAGTCATTAGTGGAGGGCGGAGCCAAGATGGCGGCGTAGAAGCAGCAAAGCACCACAGCTCCCACACAAACACGCTAAAAAACTCACAAAATGGGACGCTAAACAGATTTTCAAGCTCCAAAACTCTCCAAAAGACAGAAAGCATATCTGTTGCTGCAGGCAGCACAGCAGGTGGGGCTCTTCACAGCAGTCTGGGACCCGTGGCTGAAACCCCTGCCAAGTCAAGCCCTGGGGCATCGGGTGGAACCACGTCTATAGGAGAGCAGATCAGCTGCACTGGAGGCACAATTACCGCATCTATCAGGCCAGAAGAAAAAAAGGCTAAGAGAAAGGTCAGTGGATTTTGCTAATGGGGGAGG
>JAQQSW010003826.1:0-14597 GCA_028646575.1 Pseudocheirus occidentalis | reverse complement strand
TGGCAACCCCAATTTTAGTTTCCTAAAAGGGGAATCTAAACCACAGGGTGGCATTGAGTCAAGAGGATTTTGAGACCTTTGTGGAAGTATCAGACTCACTGGAAAGGGAGAATAATTGTGTTGATTACTTTCAAGCTATTGTGAGTACTTTCTATGTTTTCTAGACATATTTATGGGCTAAAGTTATTCTGTACCTGATATACATTTATTACCCTGAATATTTATGTGAGAGCTAGGAACCATGTTATCAACATTAATGGAGGCAAGAGCTATTCTTTGAGATTTTCCTGGTGCTGTCTAAGTAGGGATAAAATGAAAGCTGCCCCTAAAAAGAGGAGGGAGGAATTGTGGAGCAGTCCCTGAACCCAGAATCCTGAAAAGCACTGACCTATGGAGTTGTCTTTCTAGCAACTTTAAATTCACAAGTCCTAGAACCCAGCCTTTTAGAAAGAAAAAGAATTTCCTGAACAGTCCAAGATTCTTAGAGGTGAAAGACAACTGAGCACACAAATCCTAAAGATAGTAGAATAGGGTATAGATCCTTATTTAGGGAACAAAAAACCCTGGCTTTTGCACTCTACTATTAGCATGAGTTAGTCAGATCATGAGTTAGTCAGATCATGTTAGTCCTATGGGAAGAAATTGCTCACTTAGTAGCCGCAAGTTCATTTCCTTCTGAGGGGAGTCCATATCCTTAGGGTAATGCCATAAGATTGGATACCTACATATATCTTCAGGGTGAAATAATACTGAGAGGAAGTTAAGTGCCTACCCCACCAGAAATCTAAATTTTATTTTCATTCCAAGAGGAATTTAAACCAGAGCAGGGTATTATGAATTTGGAGGAGTTTAGGTTCCTGAGGAATAATGTTACTTACTGGAAAGAGAGGAAAAATGTATCAAATATTAATGGGTTACTATAAGTTCCTTATATGATTTTTTTTTACATTTTATGTAGAGTAGAATAATGACTGTCCTATACCTGATATAGTCATTGTTAACCCAAGTGTTTTTCTGGGAATCTTTTTATACATATCTGTGGAGACTTTAGAAACAAGCTATATTCTGAGTTCCTAAAGGAAGTTGAGAATATTCTTCCAGTTCTTAGAGGTAATGCTAAATGAGGTAAATATAAGTGAAAGAAAAAATGATATAAGAAGTAGGCCACAGATTGAACTCAGTTCTTTTCATCCTAGAGCTTTGGGTTATGTCTGAATATCCATCATCATTTTTCCCTTTTGTCAGTTGTCTTCTAAAATTTATTATTTGTGCCTCTCATTTGCTGATTATTCATATGATGTGTTTGATATCTTGACCACTTAAATCTTTCATTGTCTGACTTTTCACCCATACACTATATGTATGTATCTGTATATATGTACATACAAATACATACATACATACATATATATGTATAAATATGCCTCCTGCTCTGACAATGGAGCAAAAATTCCATCTACAAAATTCCCAAGTCATCCAACTTTTGCTTAAAGACCTCTGATAAAAGAATACCCACTACCCAGGAAAGTCTATTCTATTTTTTATTAGCTCTAAGAATTGGGGGAATCTTTATTACATCAAGTCTAAATTTGCCTCTCTGTAATAATGTCTATTACTCTTAGTTTTACATTTTAGAATGAAGTAGAAGAAGCCTAATCTCTCTTCCACATGATACAGCCCTTCAAGTACTTGAAAAGAGTTCACCTTCTTTTCTCTATATACATTGGTGATCTTGTCAACTCTAATGATTTCAATTGTTGTCCATGTAGATGATATATATTGTTAGTCAGTAGTGTCCAACTCTTCATGATTCCATGGACTTGTCCATCGGGTTTTCTTGGCAAAGATACTGTAATGATTTGCCATTTCATTCTCCACTGTGTTCCCATTTTACAGATGAGGAACCGAAGTAAATAGAGGTTAAGTGACTTGCGCAGCATCACACAGCTAGTAAGGGTCTGAGGCCAGATTGGAACTCAGATCTTCCTGACTCCAGACGTAGTACTATATCCACTACACCACCTGCCTGTCCCATAGCTACTATGTATGCAGCCCATCTTCTCCTGGCCAACATTCCCTGTTAGATCTCTCCACCAAGATATCCTATAGGCTCCTCAAATTCAACATGTCCAATATGTAACTCATATCTTTCTTCCACATTCTTGATATCTGTTGAGAACCTCACCATTCTTCTAGTCATTCAGGTTTAAAGCCTTTCAGTAATCCTTCACATTTCCCTCTTCCTTGGTGCTGATCTCCAATCTAGATTTTGTAAATTCTACTCACACAGACATTATCTCACTTCTTCCCTCATCACTTGTCACATGGATTATTGCAATTACCTTCTTACTGGTTTCCACACCACTATTCTTTTCCCTTGGCAATGCATCATCCTTGTGGCTGACAAATTGATATTCCTAAAATGCAAATTTGGCTGTCACTTTCCTAACTAAAAACCTTCAGTGGCTTTCTGTTGTTCCCAGGACAGAATTAAAAATCCTCAGTCTGGTATTTACAGTCTTCTATAACATGATACTCACTTATTTTCCTTTGTTTTTGCACATTATTACTTTCCTTCATATATTGATCAGTGTTCATTTCCCACCTCCCTACCATTGAACAGGTAGTCACCCATACCTGGAATGTACTTCCTCCTGACCGCTGCCTCTTGTAACCTCTAGCTTCCTTCAAGCCTTAGCTAATATGTTACCTTCTTTATAGGGGCTTTCCTCCAATTCCAACTATCTGTGCTCTTTCCTTCCTGAAATTACAATGTACTCACTTTCTATTTATTCATTTATTCATTCATTCATTCATGTTCTTTAAGTTTTAAGTTCTTTGAAGACATGAATTGTTCCCTTTTTATCTTTGTCTTCTTAGCACTTAGAATAATGCCTTGTACATAATGGGTCATGATGAAATGTGTGTTGAATTTAATTAAGTTGAATCTTTGAATATACAATCAGCCAGGTCTTTCAGTCCAACAACTTACTGTCCAATTCAAGAATGCTGCTGAAGATCAAAACATTTTTTGAAATCCTGTGCTACAGAGTCACCTCACCCAAAGTGCTTGCCTGTGACCTACCCTTTCTGTGAGGTCATGCACACTTATCTGGGAAAATGAAGTCTTTTGGCTCTAGCATTTTCCTGCCTGGCTGTGTTCCAGAGATAGAGACAATGCTGTGAGGAGAGAGGCTTCCGCCTTCTCCATCTGAGGTTAACATGTGACCCCTGAACATGAGCCTCTCTTCTTGTCTCTTTGCTTTTGTTCTTTCCTGTTTTAGGTAAGGGAGATGGGGGAATAGCCACAACTTTGTGATGTTTGAAAGGGAGGATGAACTATCAGAATTCCCCTAGATGCTGACCATGCCAGGATTTGTCAGAGGTCAGATTTGATGAGTGAAGTCCTGAGCAATCTCTCTGTCTATCAACAGTAGAAATTTGGATTGATCTATCCATTGGCTATGCCATATTAAGAAGTAAACTTTGAGTTAAAAATGCTATGTAGAAATTTGTAACATCTGAGACCACTCACCCCAGATACTGAGGTGTTAGAGAGAAGTAAATACCTCCCAGGTGGTAGTGGGGAAATGTTTGTAATTCTGGACTTGCTACATTTTTGCAATAAATGTCCTTATGTAAAAACTTTAAAAATGTTTGAAAGGTTTCTTCTAGCAAATGAGGTTCTCTTTTTAAAAGATTATTATTCACTAGTAATATTTTTCAGTTAATAAGCACATTTTTTAATCTGTCCCTCTTGCTACTACTCCTCTCTTCCAATCCCAAACTGAGTAAATGAAAATATAAACTTGGTAAATGAAGCATTCAACACACATCTATGTAATCTGGCAAAATAAAGTCCCACCCATGTCCAAAAATACAGGCCTCTTTCTGCATTTTGAGTTCATCACTGTGTTTCATCTTCATTCTTTTGGACTCCTGTCTTCTCATTTAGATCAGAGTTCTAAAGTCTTTCAAAATTGTTTTCTGAATGTGATTGTCTCAATCTAAGCAGAATAGGAAGTGGATAGTACTGTGTAAGTTGTCTATAGCAAACCCTGGTGCCCAAACTGAATCCCATGCTCCAAATGTGATCTGACCAGGAGAGTGCCTAGTTGACCAGTGAAATTAGGAGATCCATTAAAGAGATCCCACTGGCAACCAGATTTGGTAGAAGTTGTGAAGTCAGATGAGTAGTTAGTGCAGTGGTTAAGTGACCTGCTTGACCCAGCCTAGCAATGGACTGACTAGCTAACTGAGACAATACTCTGCAGGAGCCAGCCCACCTGACAAAAGCAGGGACTTGTACCTTGCCAATGCTTTGCCCCAAAGTGAATTTGATAACAACTCCCCAAAGGGGTAAAAAGGCTTCCAGGGCCAGGAGTTATGAGCTATCCTCTTGGCCTCATATATTTCCTATATGTTTTCCTCATTTAAAGCACATTTTTGCTTTAAGGTTGAGCTCACTCTCCCCAGGGACCATGTGCACTTGCGGTATGGGAGATGTTTATAACTTATGCCGTTCTGTCTTCTCAGTAAATGTTCTTTTTGTAAAATCTAATCAATATCAACTAGTTGATCAATATTGCAAGTATATCAGATGGGAACATGTGAATGAAAGTACTAGAAATTCTAGTTCTTCAGATTTACCTTACAAGGACCATAAGAAGAAAACTATCCATAGAATATAACCTGTTTGTCCAGGGTAAATTGAGAGAGTGAACCCAAAAAGGGTGCTACATGTTCATGAAGGGTAAATATAACCTAACTGATCTAATATTTTCTATTCTGCCAACCTCCCCTCCACTCCCATAGTCTGACTTGTGGGAAGGCTTTCTAGAACCTTCTAGAGAAATAGGTATTTTAATAAAAGGCTGTGGGGAGCCAAATAGGCCCGATCCAGGATTCAGATAAGAGACCTTAATTATTTGCCCAATTCCTCTTGAGGTAATGTGGCTTGCAAAGGCTGGCTCCCCCAAAAGAACCTCAGGGGGTGCACTTAAAAGGACTTTTGTTTGATATTCTGAGATCAAAACCTTTGCCCCCAAACTTCAGGACATGTTCCTTATCATAAAGACTATTGTAAATCAAAATACTTGATTCTCCAGGATTCAGCTTCTATATAGATGTCTTTGAGACTGGTTTCTATGCAGATGTCTTTGAGATTGTGGCCTGCTCTAGGGGAGCATCGTTTGTTCTGTAAGATACATTTTGATAAAAGACAACTGACCTTCCCCATGACTTCCTGGGTCCTTGATAACAAGTCTTGTCTTATCCAAGCTACTTTCTGGGTATGGCAGACTATTCTATCAGTAATAATATTCCAGGATATGATTGAAATAAGGATACTTGAATCTTTGTCATTTGGATCTTTAAAAACTTTGTTCTAAGCATCAATAAACAGAGTTCATGGTTCTTCCCTGAACTACCCACATGGCCTGGTCACTCTTCTTATTCACATCTCTGATCATGTTTAGTGCTGGACACTGAGCACCTCAACAAAAGGCCTTTGAAGACCTAATATTTGAGGTTAAATAAATATTAAGTATCCTTGACTATGAATAGTGTTGGTCATAGAATATGAGAAGTTTGTGGATGTGTCATGGCCATATTTTCTTATGGATCAAAAAGACAGTGGTCTCCAGATCCCTGTGTAACAAGATCAAAACCCAAGACCTTTACTTAAATAGGGGGGTGGGGGAAGGGATGTGACAGATCTTGGGCTCTGTCACTGAGTTAACAGAGGCAACATAGCAGACAACCACGATCAGGAAATAGAAGACCTGGGTTTAAATCTTGACTTGGCAATTTTTTAGCAGCATAACCTCAGCCAATTGCCTTCTTTTCTTCCGGGTGACGTTTTCTTATTCAAAAAGAAGGGATTGAATAGGATAATCATTCAGGTGCCTTCCAGCTCTAGCGCCAAGGGCACTGTGATTTTGCATTTATTTTAAGTCCATTATTATCATAGGGTGGGAAAACCAGGGAGAAATGAAGACTATGGAGAGTGGAAAGAAGACCAGAAACTAAGTTAGAGGTTCTTGGAGCAACCCCTAGAACCTGCCACTTAATTGTTCTGGAGCCTTGATCAAGTCACTCCTTGTCACTGGACCCCAGTCTCTTCACTTTTAGGGTTAGAATATATGATTATCAAGCATCTGTTCAGCTCTAACATCCCATGTTCTAGGGTTCCTTCCAGGGCACACATTCCATGACATGCTCAAATGATCACACGGTTCGCTGACTCAGTAAGGATCTTCTTATAACCTCTTCTAATACCTGCTGGGCTTTGAAGATTTTGCTCACGCTGATGATCAAAAACAACTCTGGTGTATGATCTTGTTTGAACATGAAGCTAATAAGAAACTTGGAATGGAAAAATATGCCCCCAAGTTCTCCCATAAATCTTGCTGTAAGGAATTTTGAAGTCAACATACTTTGTAGTCTTGACAATGCAAACTGCGCTGAAATATTTATGAACCCAAAGTCATAAAAAATTGTTTATAAGTATTTTTATTACAGTGTACATTTTCCCTATTCTTTGCAAATTGAAAAAAAAAAGGTAATTTTTCTATAAAAGTTTGTCTGAAGGCCCATAAATGGTTAAAAGATGCCCTGAATGTATGCATGGAAGATTACACATGTTAGAAGTCCAGGGGAGCCAGAAGGGATATTTGAACTGCTACAGACTTAATGAAAGCCCCCAGGCAGCACCTCCAGTGAGTACCTCCTTTGCAATGGTAGGAGGAAGAGAACTGATGTAGTGAATGTATCAGAACAGAGGGAACTTCGGTTGAGTAGAATATGGCCCAGGCAGGAAGGTCAATTAATTGGAACTTTAAGAGATAAGAATTTCCCTCCTAGATTATATTTTCCTCATTTGGTTGTATTGGTGTAGGCCAAACTATAATGAGCAAAATTATTGAGAAGGTAAAGTTTAACTTTGGTATTTTCCTCTCACTCCTCAGTGGTGCTCTCTGGCTTCACCATCAAAATAAGTAAAGACATTAGTCTTTATTAAGCTCCTACTATGTGCTAAACACTTGCTAAGCACTAGGGACACAAAGAAGGACCCAGAACAGTACCTGCTCTTGAGGAGGAGCTCATAGTTTTAGATGACTTGCAAAGAACTAACCATTTCACCTTCTCTCCTTCAGTCTGCTACCACCTTAGTGCAGGCCCTCATCAGCTCAGGCCTGAACTGTTGGAATAGCCTGCTGGCGGCTCTGCCTGTTTCCGGTCTCTCCCCATTCCAGTCCATCCTCCATTCAGTTAAAAATTTTCCTAAAATGCAAGTCTGATCATATCATCCTCCTACTCAGTAAACTCCAGTGGCTCCCCTTGCCTCTAGGAATAAATGCAAAACTCTCTGTTTGACATCCAAAGCTCTATATAACTTTTCCAGTTTTCTTACTCCCCCATACATACTCTTCTGTCTCTTGACATTGACTTCCTGGTAGTTCTAGTAACAAGACTCTCCAAGCATTCTCTCTGACTGTTCCCCGTGCCTGGAATGTTCCCCCTCTTCCATTTTCATGATGTCCCTGACTTTCTTTAAGCTCTAATTAGAATCTTACCTTCTACAGGAAGCCTTCATCAACCCCTCTTAATTCTAGTGCCTTCCCTCTGTTCATTATTTCCCGTTTATCCTGTAAGTAGATTGCTTTGTGTATTTCAGTTTGCCTGTTGTCTTAAATTGTAAGCTCCTTGAGGGCGAGGACTGTCTTTTGCCTCTTTCTGTACTCCCAGCGCTTAGTACAGTGCTTGACACATAGTAGGCATTTAATAAATGTTTATTAATCGGCAAACAAGATATATGGAATGATACATACATACACATACACATATACAGAGATATGCGTATATCTCTGTATATATATATATATACATACATGCATATGTGTCCATATACAGATGCCCTCTGTTCTGATATACTCCCTCCATCGGTCCTCCTCCTCCTACACCTGCAAAGGAGCCAGTCACTGGAAGTGCTGCCTGAGGGCTTTCATTGAGTCAATAGCAGTTCAAATATTCCTTCTGGCTCCCTTAGACTTATAATGTGTGAACTCTTACAAGCATACCTTCAGGGCATCTTTTATATGTGTGGAAGTATATGTGTGTATATATATACATATATATATATGTATATATATATATACACACACATACACAGATAGGTACACACACACATACACACACACATATATATATATACACACATGTACAGAACCACATGTATGTATGTATAGGAGAAAATCAAAAGAAAATGCTAATATTAGTCCTCACCCTTGGAGTGTACCCAGGGCTAGCGAGCATGGTCTGAATGAAGATTCATCAAAAGAGACTGGGAAGGGGGGCTCAAACAGGTGGAAGAAGAACAAGTATGGAGTCACATCATAGAAATCTAGAGAGATTCACAGAGAAGAGAGTGAGAGTGTCAAAAGTTGCAGAGAGGTCAAGAAGGTCAGGGACTGAGAAGAGGCCATTAGATTTGGCAATTATGAAGTCACTGGTAATTTTAGAGAGAGTTATTTCAATTGAGTGATGATGACAAAAGTCTGAAGATAGAGTGAAGAAGAAACAGAGAGGAAGAACTCCCATCCAAGAATTCTTTTCCCAAACAGTTAACATTCCCCCAAATTTTCCCACTCTATTCTGTCTCTTGATGTCACTATTAGATTACCAAAAGAGTAAACCTTATTCTAGAAACAAAAGTTATCAGTCTACATGGGCCAGGTTTATTTTCAAGGTTTTCCAATACAAATACCTTTCTGCAGTGTATGACACTTCCTAAGTGTATATCCTGCATTAGTTCTTTTTGTCTCTCTCCCTCCTACCCCAAATCACAGAATCATGGATCTAGAGCTGGGAGACACCTCAGTGATCTTCTAGGCTGTAATGCCAAGCAAAGGCAACTTCCAAGGTTCAGATTACTAGCATAGAAAACCCCATTTATTCAACAAACTTTCACAGAACAGAGAAAATCAAAATACAGTATAACTCATTTATTTCACAAGTAAGTTCTTAATTCAGTCCAGGTACTACTCCACTCCTAGAGGGTACATTCATTTAAGTCTCTTCTCAAATGGAGATAGAGTTCTCAATTCAATCCAGGTACTACTCCACCCCTAGAGGGTACATTCATTTAGTCAGTCAAAGTCTCTTCTCAAATGGAGATCAGTTTCCAATCATCACAAAAAGGCCAAAGGTTTCCCACCCCTGGACTCAAAGTAATTGCAATACCATCCATTAACACCAAGTACTTTCTCAAAAGGGAGCAGGAGAGCACAAAAGGCCATCCACCCTTAAACCATAACAAGGTCAAGATAACATCTCAGCATTGAAAGGCCAAGGAAAAGCCCTTCTTTCATCTTCACTGGAGGCAAGCCCTCAGCAATCTCAGTTCCTGGGGAGACAAAGCTCAACAAAGCCATAGCCAGTGTCCTCATCAAGTCATTCTCTACCTGTAGAACAGTTTCAGAACCCCTGAAAGTATCAGCAAGGCCCCCTTCCAGGATTTCTGTGAACATACAACATAAAAATCCTTCTTCAGGGCTTCCTCACCAACAGTCAAGTTCCAGGACCTCTACAACAGCATCACTGTCCACCATCAGGTGAATCTGGAAAAACAACATCAAAACAGAGAGACAAAATACTGGCACTACAGCCATGCCTCCTCAGTTCTCAGCAGCTCCAGGTGGCAGTCCTCAAAAGTCCTGGGCAGCACCAATGGGCTCTCAGCAATCTCTCTCAGCATCTCAGGCTCCACGATACTGCATACTGCTCTTCCCAAAAGTCCTTCTTTTTCTGGCCTTCTGAATTCATGGCTCCTCCCAGTTCAGCCCTCTCTCTTCCCATCGACAAGTCCATCCCACAAGTGGGATTCACAAGCTCTGGGTCTTAACACTCAACTCAAAAGTCGAGTCAATTCAGGGGCATCTCCAAATTCTATTTCCATTATATAGGCCAACTTCTGAAATTTACAGATGAGAGAATAAAAGCCCAGGAAGGTTGAGTGCCATGCCCAGGGTAACATAGGTAGTAAATGGCAGAGGTTGCTTTTGAACACAGATCCTCTGGCTTCTGGGCCAGTGCTCTTTCTACTGTCCTGTATCATTTCCCTACATCAAGTCCAAGTGTATAGCACAGGTATATGAACTGGTCATGAATCAATCAGTAATGCAAGATGTGATAGCAATGGGGCACCCAGAATAAGCAAGGCCTTCCTACCTTATTAAGGAGACATCATCAGGATCATAACAATGTCTTCATCAGTGGGGCCCAAAGAAGACCTAGGATAGTTCCTGGGAATATCTACTATTTAAAAAGTCTACACAATGAATGTGTGTATGTGCATACGTATATATGTGTGTGTGTATAAACACACATATACATATATATGCATATGTATGTAAATGGGTGTATATATGCATGCGTATTTGTGTGTATGTATGTATCCATATATAAACACATGTATATATATATATATATGTATATACACATGTGTATGTATGTATGTGTAGTAGATGGTATGCTGGGCCTGGAGTCAGGAATACCTGAGTTCAAATCCTGCCTGAGGCACTTAGTAGCTGTGTGACTCTGGGCAAGTCACTTAATCTCTACCTCAGTTTCCTCCCCTGTAAATGGGGACAACAGCAATTACCTCTTAGAGTTGTCATGAGGATCAAATGAGATAATAATTTTAAAGTGCTTAGCACAGTGCCTGGCACATAGTAAGCACTATATGTTAGCTAATAAACACACTCACACACACGCACACACACAATGAGAGCTATATATGTACACACGCATGTGTATATACATATTCATGTATATATATATATTTGAAGCTATAATTACATGTAAAATATGGTAATTGAATCCAACACAATGGAAAAGTGGTGTGAATTCAAATAACGGGACTACTTCTTGGGTTTCCTTATTCACACTGATTGGGACCTAGTTTTATATCATGCTGTCTCTCTTATTTAAGATAAAAGGAAGAAATTCTACATTGGAGGATAATACTCTGATATTTTACTGAGTCATGATCTCAGGTGCAGTATCTCCATTGATACATGGTGCAACTTCCTCTTCCAATACCTTCTTGTCCTGTTTAGTTGATGATATTCAATAAATCTGCCAAAGAGAAACTATCTAACACTTAGAACATTTTCCATTGAGTCTGTTAATATTTTGTGGGTGCAAGCTCAACAAAACTGCCCAACTATAATCTATCACTTTCAGTACATGACTATACTGCTTTTATATTCATGAATGTTCTTGATAACATTTTCCAATTTAACGATTTAATTTAACAAGCATCATCTAACAATCTCTTAGTCCAACTCTTCCATAATTTTCTCATTGAATAATTGTTTAAAAAGAAAAAACCCTAATAACAAACATGCCAAGTTCAGCAAAACATATATAAAAATGTATTTATTATTTTGCATTTTAAGTGCATTGCCTCTCTGGTAGAGAGTATGTTTTGTGTTTTATCTTTAATTTCTTGGACTTGTAATTTACCATTGCGTTGCTCAAAGTTCTAAAGTCTTTCAAAAGTTTTTTTTTCCCTTCTATAATGTTGTGGTCATTGTATAAATTGTTCTACTAGTTCTATTCATTTCACTCTACATATCTTCATAGATATTCCCCAGTTTCCTCTGAAATTGCCCATTTCACAGTTTCTTATAGCATATGATATTCAAGTATATTAGTACACCATGATTTATTGAGCCATTCTTCAATAGATGGACTACTCCTTAGTTTCTAGGTTTTTGTTATTATGAAAAGAGCTATTCTAAATATTTTTTGTACATATATGTCCCTTTCCTCTTTAATATTTTGGGATAAAGTCCTAGTAATACTATAGTTGGGTCAAAGGATGTATCCAGTTTAGTAACTTTGGGGACAGAGTTCCAAATTGCTTTCCAAAATAGCTTGCCCAGTTTACAGCTCCCAATAGTATGATACTTAGCTGTTTCCCCATACCCCATATGACATTTATCGTTTTCTTTTTTGGTCTGCTTTCCCAATCTGATGGATTTTACACAATTTCTTTATTTCTTTTTTTTTTTGGAGGGGGAAAGCAGGGCAGTTGGGGTTAAGTGACTTGCCCAGCCACACAGCTAGTAAGTATTAAGTGTCTGAGAACAGATTTGAAATCAGTTCCTTCTGAATCCAGGGCTGGTGCTCTTATTCACCATACCACCTAGCTGCCCTATTTTACAACATTTCTTGAACAATTGCTTCTTGGTGGTATGCTATAATTCATTTACATTTACCATGCATCATTGCCTTTTTCTTTGGGTCATGTGAAGTTTATATTGTTTTGAAATCAAGGTGTTCCATGATTTGCAGCCAAATGACATTATAAAGAGAAAATTACTGACTTTGGCAGCAGGAAGTAGTTTGTGATCTTTGAAGATACTACATAATTTCCCAAAATGCAATACATCCTTTTATTTTCCTCCTATTGACTCCTAGGTCTAACTCTGTTCAAGATATATGAACTAATTGATTAAGTGTTCCCCTACCTTCATATCATAATTTGGGAAATTCACATACTGTATTTTTTCCCATGTGACTTGCTTAGCAAATCCTTTTTGAGTGTCTGTGGACCTCACTATAATGTTTAAGGTTGATTCAATCAATACAAAGCCATCTACCCATAGGAGTAGCTCAAAGACCTCATGAAATCTTGGAATTAGAAGGCCCTAAGAGACCTTTTACTCTAATTGATGCCCCAACAAAAACTCCATCTACAAAATTCTCCACAAGTTATTCAACTTCTGCCTAAAGACCTATGGTAAAAGGATACCACTAGCCAAGAAAGCCAGTTCTA
This sequence comes from Pseudocheirus occidentalis, assembly GCA_028646575.1. NCBI lineage: Eukaryota > Metazoa > Chordata > Mammalia > Diprotodontia > Pseudocheiridae > Pseudocheirus > Pseudocheirus occidentalis. The sequence goes on along the minus strand of JAQQSW010003826.1, from coordinate 1,750 downwards.
TTTTTGATTAGCTCTAAGAGTTGGGAAAATTTTTATTACCTCAAATCTAAATTTGCCTCTTTGTAATTACTATCTATTACATTTTACGATTAGAACAAGGCTAATCTCTCTTCCACATGATATAGCCCTTCAAACTCTTGAAAAGAGTTCACCTTTGGTGAACATGCATCTACCTATCTTATTCTTAGCCTCATGTCAATTAGAATATCATTGAACAAAGTTATTTTGAAGGTTACATTTATCAAAGAAACTTGTATGATCTTAACCTATACCTGAAAGGTACCTTGTCACACAAGAGCTATTAAGGCTGAGTTTTGTTCTACCACATCAAAAGATTTTATGTAATCAACAAAAATAAATACTACATGATTTCATATTCTCTATGCTCATCAGTCAATTGTGTAACTGAAAATGTTGTCTATTGAAGAAAATCACCTACAAAACCCATCTAGCTCTTCTCATATTTTTATCAAGGACATCCTTGGTACAGGCATAGTCCATTTTCTAAATGTTTTGATGGAGATGAAAAAAAAAGTAGGAATACAAAACATTTTGGTACCTCCTGATGTCTTCTTGGTTTTCTCCCCTTTTGAAAAATAACATCCATGATCTTTTCTATCCTTATGAATTCTTTTTATCTTTATATTAGTTTTCAAAATGATCCTTGAGATCCTTGAAAATTCTGTTGCCTCCAGCACATATTTCTTCTGTATCTGTCTGTTGAGTTTCACCTGCTCTTATTGACTCCATCTTTAAAAAAAAATTATATAAAAACTTAACATCTAAACTTCATTATGAAATGACACAAGCATTCCTATTGCATTATCAAAGGCTTTGAACAATTTTAGAAAGACACACATATATAAAAATACTTGAAAAATGTCTACTTCATAAATATTCAGATAAATGTAAATGTAAAATTCAGAGGTACAACTTTGCACCCATTAAATTAGCAAATATAAGTAAAAGTAACAAAACTAAATAAGTGCTGGAAGGGTCATACAGAAACAGTTATTTAGTATTAAACTTCCCACTAAAATGAAAAAGAATGGCAAGAATGAATTAAAAAAATATAACCTAATATGTGGCTGCTTAGAAGTACATTTAAAATGTAAAAACCAAAAGAGATGAAAAAAATGAGGGGCTGTAGTGAAATTTACTATATATCAGACAACAGCAGAAAAGTGGGTTGTTACCGTCATAATTTTAGATAAGCCTAAAATTAAAATGGATAACATTAAGGGCCACAAATATGGAAACCATATTATGTACAAAACACTACAGACAGCAAACTTCACAGTATTTAATTTCTTAAGAGGAAACTAAACAAATAGCAAAAAGGGTACTAAAGACTCAGTAGTTAACGACTGTAGTAATATACTGTTCGATAAGCCTAAAGATCCCAGTTTCTGGGTTAAGAATTCACTATTTGACAAAAACTGCTGGGAAAATTGGAATATAGTATGGCAGAAACTGGGCATATCTAACGCCATACACCAAAGTCAAGTCTAAATGGATGCATGATCTAGATATAAAGGCTGATACTGTAAATAATCCGGAGAAGCAAGGAATAGTTTACCTGTCAGATTTATGGTGCAGGGATGAATTTATGACCAAAGAAGATTTGGAAAGCATTATAAAATGCAAAATAGATAATCTCGATTACATCAAATTGAAAAGTTTCTGTACATACAAGGCCAATGTAACCAAGATTAAGAGAGAAGTGGGAAATTGGGAAAGAATATTTACA
>JAQQSW010003825.1:0-14597 GCA_028646575.1 Pseudocheirus occidentalis | reverse complement strand
GCATAGTTCCAGATTGCCCTCCAGAATGGTTGTATCAGTTCACAGCTCCACCAACCATAGCATATTCCATGTTAAAGAAGAAGATATTTGTGTGTGTGTAATTATTTCAATATATTATATTACACAGGAATAATTCATTACATAGATACATAATATAATATAATGATATATTATAGGAATATTATATATATATATATATGTATGTATGTATATATGTGTATTCCTAGCTCCTTTGCCTTACACACACATACACACACACACACACACACACACTCACACACACAAATTCCTTCAGTTATTTTATAAACAATGAAGTAATATAAAAGTAATATAAAATTTATGTGGTGTTTCTCTGATAAAAGTCTCATTTCCTAAATATATAGGGAACTAAGCCAACATACATGTATGCATACACATATACACATGTATCCATCTGTGTTTCTGTATGTGTGTGTGTATGTATGTATGCGTATATGTATATTCCAGAAGACAAAGGAGCTAGGATTGCAACCAAGAATAACCTACTCAACAAAACTGAGAATAATCATTCAGGGACGTATGGGGTGGGGGTGAGGGTGGGGGAATCAGTAGTTAATGGATGAGGTCTAATGAAAAGACAGAGATGAATAGAGAATTTGACATTAAAACACAAGACTTAAGAGAAGCATAAAATATAAACATGAAATCATTGTCCTAAGAGACTCAATAATGTTAACCTGTTTACATTCCTTTATGAGAAGTTGATACATGTAATTCCTAAGAAAATTATAATTATAAGGACAATAAGGAGTCTACAAAGAGAGACAGCAAGAGTATGAGAAGATTATGTTGGGATCATCTCAAAAGAAATGAAGGGATGAGAAAGAAGCATGCACTGAAGAAGCGGGAAGGGAAAGGTAGGAGAATTTTCTCACATAAGGGAGGTTTGCAAGGAATATTTCTCATGCTGGATTGGAAAATGGAGTGATGATGGAGGATAATACTTGAACCTTGCTCTCAGTGGAATTGGTTGAAAGAAAGAAGAATATGCATACTCACCAAGTTGTGAAAGAAGTAAAATTTACCCAATAGGTAAGAAGTGAAAAAAAAGAAAGAATTAAGGGGAGAAAGATGATAAAATAAGATTAAGGGAGGCAGTGGTCAGAAGCACAACCCTTTTGAGGAGGGACAGGATAAAAAGAGAGGAAGAAGGATAGATGAAAAATGGGATGGAAAGACACTGTAAAAATAACTTTGAATATGAACAGGAAATATGCATACATAAAACAAGAGGACAGCTGAATGTATTAGAAACCAAAACCAAATTGTTGTTTTAAAGAGAAACACTTTAAACAGAAAACACACATAGAATTAAAATAAAGGACTAAAGCATACTGTATTGTACTTCAATTAAAACAATAAAGACAGAATAATATTTGTGGTATCCAGCACTCTGTTCTGTGTTGACTTGTAATTGTGTTACTTTGTAAGACAAAAGCATTCCATCTGTTGATTGTGATACTTTGTCAGACAGAAGCACCTTGTCTGTTGACTTATGTTGATTTCACAGGCAGACAGTGAATTGAAATTATAGTGCCAACAATGTATTTGAATATTGTTGTAACTCTGCTAAGCTTGATATGTGGAACTGGACCAGAAGCTGGACTGGGAGCCCGGAGCTGCCTATCAGAAAATCCAAGGGAGAGTTGGGTGAATTCAGGCAAGAGCTTGGAGCATGGAAGAAGAATCATGGAATTTGGGAGTCAGTTTTCTGTCAAGATGAAAGGACTTTTACTTGCTACTTAGTGCTGGCTGACTAGATTAAGACAATGAGAACTAGGGGTGGGAAACCTCTGTACTTTGAACTTTGTACCCCTTAAGGATGATTGAGTTAAGGATGATTGAAAGTCAGTTTCCAATCAAGATAAAAGACTTTTTGGCTGACAAGATTAAAGCAATGCAGCCTAGGGGTGGGAGACCTTGGTACTTTGTACTATGTATCCTTTAAGGATGATCTAATTCTGGACTTTCTGAATAATCTTTAGTTTAAGACTGCGACCACTTTAGTAATACTTTGTTAAGTCATTATGAATATTGTAATTTGCTTTCTATGAATGTTTTGCTTCAGTCTACTGTTGAATAAATAGTTTACTATACTATGCTCTGAATCCTAACATTATTCACAGCAGCAGTCCTCAGGAGAGCTTCTTGTGCTTTACTTTACAATAAAATACTCCGTACTAAAGGAATCATAGACAATGGAGTTATGTACATACATGCATGCACGCATACATACATACACACATGTATTTACATATATATACATATATATGTGCAGATTTTCTCTGATAAAGTCTTCATTTTTCAAATACATAGGGAATTGAATCAAATTTATAAAAACATTCCTGGTATTTTTCAATTGATAAATGGTCAATGGATATGAATAGGCCGTTTTCAGAAGAAGAAATCAAAGCTGCTTATAATCACATAAAAAAAGTTTTAAGTCATTATCAATTAGAAAAAAACAAATTAAAACAACCGAGGTATCCTTTCACACCTATCAGAAAATATAAATTTTGAAGGGGAAGAGGGAAAATTAGTATACTAATTTAGCTATTGGTGGAGTTGTAAACTGGTTCAACCATTCCCTAGGATCATTCCTAACTAAGCCTAAAGGTCTATAACACTGTGTATCACCTTTAACTCAGCAATAGCTCCACTGAGTGTATACCCTAAAAGATCAAAGGGCCTGCATGGAGACTTCACCAGCTCCTGTGGCCTGTGCACAGGCATGCATACCCAACGCCCCCTCCTTCACCCCTTTTCACGATGGCCTCCGGGATCCATTGGACTCCTGTTACCTGACAGCTCAAATCCGTGTTTTCCTTAATCCCTTCTCACCCCAGCTGATAGGGGTTGAGCCTAATTTACACCCACAGCATGTTGGCAATGGCATCACGGGCTCCTCCCCCCCATCCGGCTGTGAGCACCAAGGCTTCAGCCCAGGGTGGGACTTGTGGAGCATAGATTCTGCTTCCATTGTGTATCGTGTATATTGTCCTGGGGCTTGAGGAGGAGGCACTAGCCTTCACGGCTTCAGTCCCCTAGACGCCCGGATCTGGACCTGGGGAAGGGCTGGGTTGTCCTTCCCTTATCCCATCCTAGTGCCCTGTTGAATCTTGGCTCCTAAGATACATAGACTAGAATTCTTCCCCAGGTGAATAATGGCAGATACAGGCCCAATTGAGGCAAGGGTCTCAGGGGCATCAGCAGCTACAGCCTTGGAGAACTTACAGGTAGAGTTAAGCTGTTCAGTGTGCCTGGAGTACCTGAAGGAGCTTGTCATCATTGAATGTGGGCACAATTTTTACTGGGCTTGCATTACCCGTTGGTGGGAGGAACTGGAAAAAGACTTCCCCTGCCCTGTTTGCCGCAAGACATTATGTTATCACAACCTCTGGCCCAATGGGCAACATGGTGGAAATCACCAAACAAGAAGTCAAGTGGAAGACTTGAGATGAGAGTCTCTGCCCCCAGCACCATGAAGCCCTTAAACTCTTTTGCTGTGAGGACCAGGAACCCATACGCTTGGTGTTAGAGATCTCCCATGCCCACCGGGCTCACACCATCGTGCCACTGGGTGACACTACACAAGAGGATAAGGGGAAGCTGCAAAAGTGTCTGGAGTCTCTAGAGTAGAAACTACAGATCACCCAGTGCAAGTCATCTGAAGAGAAGAAACCTGGGGAACTTAAGCAACGAGTGGAGACTAGACAGCAGCAAATTGCAAGGGAGTTTGAGGAATTACAATTGCAAGGGAGTTTGAGGCTAAAAGAACAGCAGCAGCTTCTGCTTTCTCCACTGGAGGAGGAGGAGCAAGACATCCTACTGAGGCTTCAGAAAAAGGCTGCCCAGCTTGGGGAACAACATCCAGACCTTACCCTTCATGCTACTGAGATAGAGGGCAAGTGACCTTGATAAAGTCAAGTTTCAAGATGCTCAAGGATGTCAAAAGCACACTGGAAAAATGTGAGAAGGTGAAGACCATGGGGGTGACCTCAGTCTCCACTGAGCTGGAAAAGAACTTAAGCAGCTTTTCCCGACAGTACTCTGCTCTAAGGAAGATCCTTAAACATCTGATGGCAAATGTGATTCTGGACCCAGAGACAGCTCCCCCTTACCTAGTCCTATCAGAGGACCGAAAAAGTTTCAAGTTTGTGGAAACTCGGCTTCGGGACTTGCCTGACATACCTCAGCCCTTTACCTTTTGCCCCTGTGTCCTGGCCACAGAGGGCTTCACCTCATGTCACTACTGGGAGGTAGAGGTGGGTGATAACACCCACTGGGCAGTAGGTGTGTGCCAGGACTCAGAGAACAGAAAAGGTGAGCTAACTCCACTTTCTGAGACAAGATACTGGGGGATGCGACTGTGGAATAGGGATAAATTTGCAGCCACAACCTCACCTTTCACCCCTCTCTTCATAAAAGTGAAACCCAAGATAGTGGGTGTATTCCTGTACTATGAGGCTGGAACACTGTCTTTCTACAATGTCACTGACCACTCCCACATCTATACTTTAACTGATACCTTCACTGAAAAACTCTGGCCACTCTTCTAGGGTATCAGAGTGGGTGGAAGGAATGCAGCACCTCTTACTATCCAGCCTCCTACAGATTGGGAATGATGATGATGGGAAGGAACAGGAAGGGATGTTGAAGTAATGATGGTGACAGGGGGAGACAGGTATTTGGAACTGTATGTCTTAATTTCCTGTCCCCTGCTGCTGGAGGTTTCTATACTATCAGGCTCATGTCCTCTATTCTAGAGAAGATGAGGTAGTGGGAGGGAAGGTTATCCTAGGAAAGAGTCTGGGCCTGGATGAGTCTCAGAGATCATATACCTGGAGACTGAGATTTTCCCATTATGTGAAGAGGAGGTGGGGAGAGGTCTACTGAAAGGGAGGCTGTCTTGATTGCTTGAACTGGGCTCCACCAATTTCTTCATTGCTAGAGGAATTTAGAGGGGCCATCCCTCCAAAACAGAATTAAGTTCCTGGAACCCTGAAGCCTCTGCTCACCCATTTTGGGTGATTCTATATGCCCAGGATAGTTTTGTTCCTTTGAGGGGAGCAGGATAATATATGTATCCCTAGAATGAAATAAAGGTTAATTGTCAGTCAAAAAACAAAAAAATCAGATGAAAAGAATGTGTGTGTCTATGTTTGTGTGTATGAAAGGATCGGAAATTGAGGGGATACTCATTGATTGGGGAATGTCTGAACATGTAGCATGTATTAATAACAGCATTACAGTTATTTATCAATCTATTCAGTTATATAATTTTCCTTTTTTATTTATTGTGAATCTTGGAAGAATGTGTCCTATTTCTTTTTGTATTTTTATTATTCACTGACATTAAATATGCCTTCTAAAAGTTTCACATTTTACTTTTCATGACTTTTAAGAGTTTCCTTTCTTAGAATTAATCAACATTCTTTATTTACTTTAGGGAAATTTAGGAAATTGTCTCACTTTACTATCTGACAACTTGTATCTCCATTTTTCAAGGTCTAATAATTCCTTTATTTTGACTTATTTTGATAAGTTTTTTGCAAATATGCTTCAGTTTTCATTTTGTAAGATATATATAGAATATGATACCACTGAGAATTTCCAGAATATAACTGAGGATGTCACTTGTTTTCTATTAAGACAAGATTATCCTGATGGAGCTTTTATCTACTTCATTTCTATAATAGTTTAAAGAGGTGATAAAAAATAACATGTAGCTTTTTCTTCTTCAGTTTTTTGCAATTTATTAAGTTTTGCTTACAAGTGCCTATATTTAAATTTTCAAGGCAATAGCAATTAGTTTGAAGACAATCCTTATTTTTACCCATTTGGAGGTTTAAGATTATTTGTCTAAATAAGACTAAATCATAGAATAAAGTAAAAGAAAAGATAACTTGAATTATAAAAATCCTCTTGTTCTGTCTTTGGCTGATGCCTTTTCTTCTTATAACACTCATTTATTTTAGGAGTTTGTTTTCAGGAAGTGACTGGAATTTTTTTCTATTTTTAGAATATCTTTTTATTCTAAAATAACTTGGCAGTTTGGTGTTATGATTTATTTAAATATGGTATCTAGTATTTTTTTTCTTCTAAAAGGAGAGGTCATGATTTTTAGATTATTTATTTTTGTACTACCTCTCCTTTACCAGTTCACCAGGTTGGATGTTTTTGATAATATTTATACTCTAATATAATTTTGATAATCTATACTCCCTTTTTCTTCAATATTTTGTTTCATTATTTCTTGTCACCTCACAGGACTGTGTGTTATATTCTGGTAGACTCATACTAGTTTTCAGAGTTCTGTGTAGGGTAAGGTTTCTATTATGTATACTGAAGTATTAATCTTCTTTCTCACTTTTTATTTCCCACATATTATTATTTACAATTATATTTCTTTTTTCCAGTTATTCCTGTAGTCCTTGAGGGTACAATTGCTATTTTAAGAAGTATTTATATATAATATTCAGTATCCTATAAAGAGATAATTGGAATTAGAATCTTACTTTAGTAACAGTAATAATAATAGCTAGGATGATGCTTTATATATGGTACATGCTTTTATGGGAATCTGAAGATCTTTGATGGGCTTAAGTGGCTCTGAGAAACTTCCCTGATTTGAAAACAGACTCTGCCGCCTAATAGGCTGAATGTGGTCACATGGAGCCTGTGGCAGGAGGCTTATTCTTCAGGAATGCCCACGCCTTATTAGTTTGTGACTGGGCAGTGGGTCAAAAGGGCTGTGACATTCTCTGATCCAGGAGAAGGCTATATATACCCTGATGTGAGATTTTGCTTTGAGGCTCACTTTGGAAGGAGTTGTGTGATATGGCCAGATGAGACTCTGGGCAGCCGTTGAGCCCCTGGCTTTGAAAACCCAGATATTGGTGCTTCCCTCTCTGGTAACTAACTAGGTATGGATGTAATGGTCAGACAGTAGGAAGCTGTCTGCTGATCTGTTTCTTTGTCTGCTTGTAACTTCTATTTGTATTCTCTGAAGTTCAGGGTGCTGACTTTTTCCACTGAACTAGATAAATGATTTATGTTTGATTAAAGTAAGACTGTTGAACCATTTTGAGTTGCTTTCCTTTAGAAAAGCAGATCTAAGAGCCTGTGCTAGCAGCCATCCTGGGTATGCTAGGGTGCTTGCTGATACATATGTTTTGATTCTCATAACAACCTTGTGAAGTATGTGCTTTTATCATCCTTCTCTAACAGATCAGTAAGGTGATGGAGGATAAGTATCTTGTCCGTGTCATGCAGTTGATAAGTGACTGAAGCAGGATTCAAATTCAGGTCCTCCAGACTCCAAGTTCAGTTCTTTATTGACTATTACACCTACTGTAATGGGAATTTGAAGACCTTCCCTGCTTTGAAGATATACCCTGCACCCTAATAGACTAAATGTAATCACATGGAGCCTGTGGTAGAAGGAGTTTGCTGAAGGGTGGAGCAGAGCCCATAGGAAGCTGGGAGTCCGAGCAGCTAGATGGTGGGAGAAAAAGGATGCACCCCAGGGAGACAGTTAAACTTGTATGTAAATATTGATTTGTGGGAAAATTAAAGGATGTTGTGGCTCTCTATGCCATTATAACTTATTAATTTCTCTGCTACTATGATGGAATTGGTTTACCAGTTTGGGAATTCAGTTTTCTGGTATCTGAATAAATTGTTTGCATTTGTCTTCTATATGGAAAGTCTGTTATATTTTGTGACTGAGCACTATGCTGGCATATTTACAGTGGCTTTTGGCACTGTGAATATTGCAATGGTACTACACCTAGCTGCCTCTACGATGTCATTTTTGTATAGCCTATTCTTCCTGTTTAATAATGAAATTCATACCTGACTCTTATAAAAATATCATTTAAAAAGAGGAAGCTTTAAAAATGGTTTCAGTAGAACTACAGAAGTTTGGGGCACACTGAAGTTCTCTTATTTGCAGACAATGGTAATTTATTTTTGCAATAATTTATTGAAGTGATAAAATATTATGAATTATTTAAATATAAGGAACCTGGATTTTTTTCCATTTCATTACTGACTTTAGATTTAAGCATATGACATGTTTTTTTTATCTAAACAATCAGTTACTCGATAGTAACTAGCAAAAATCCAACCAACTGATTTCTACCAGCTGACAGAATTCAACATTTCAAAATGTAGTTAGTGTGGGAAGACAAGATGAAGTTCCCTGTCCTTATTTATTAATATTGAAATCTAATAGAATATTTACTTTCTGTTGTTTTACTTTACATTAGATTCTTTAATTTGATACCATCCAACATTTGGCCTTATTCTTCTATTTGTTTTTATTATTATTATTATTAATTATTATTATTATTATTATTATTTTAAGTTTAATTAAAGAGCTCAATAGATCATTGTAATATTTGCAATTTCATACTATAATGGATATTTTGATATTCTTGGAAAAATAAGAAATTGAAAAAAGATATTATAATCTTATAACCTCACTGTGTCACAGTATTTTACCAACTTTTAATGAAATTTGTCCCAATAGTGGGACAAATGATTTTCAGTAGAATTATTCTTAAAAGTTAATTAGGAAAGAATGAAAACATGGTCAGAAGAAATTTTAATATATCCAGTCTTTTTTTTAAAGGCATGTTTTAAGAAAACAGAATAGACTGTATACCACACTGGTCTTACTATCACTGAGAGCAGAAGTGTAGCAGAAGTATACTGTTCTTTATGAGTTCTAATGGGAATGAGTCTAGTACCAGATGTAGCCAAGGATAGTATCTGAGCTCTATTCTAGGAAAAAGTGATGGGCAGAGAAGTTTTACCCTGATTCTGGTGATCTGGTGATGGGGGAAGTGGAGTAGATGGGATGTAGGTTAATGGAAGACAAAAGATATTAGTTATTACAGTGTTACAAGAAGGTGAGGTCCATACTTCAGACAATATTCCCTTCAAGATTTAGGAGTACAGACTGACTTTCCTTGGGGGACAGAGATACCAATGTTTTAATATTAGACCACAGTTTAAAAAATTAGATGCTCAAAGGCATGTGACTGAATACAAGAAATGTGTTTCCCAATTTAAGTAGTTAAGTTCAGTGACTCAACCCACACCTACATAGATTGGGGCTAGTGTAATGTTAATGGAGTCTGAAGATCTTCCATGCCCCTTTCTTTTGGCAAGTAAGTAGATACTTAGCACCTTGTTTCAAGTTAATACCTTGTTTAAGCAATTTAATTAACAGAGGAGTAGTTAACACCTTGGGAGGAAGTTGCTGATATAACAGGAATGGGCAAACAGGGAGGAGCTAAGGCATATATAAGGAAAAGCCCCAGCTGAGAATGACAGAATTTCCTGGGATAAGCATCTGGAAGCTGGAGCTTCTGCTGAGACCTTTCTACTGCTGAGTTCTTTCCTTTGGGACTTTCTACTAATAACTTCCAAGAACCAGGATATAGAGCTACTATGGGTGAGAGCAGAGGATCCCTTGCTTGAGCCCACCTGTTCTCTTGTGAAAGCTTGGGAATGTGAGTGTTCACTACATTAAACATGTATGCCGACTTCATGGGTACTGTAATGATTTTGGCTTTCTGGTTCTGCGACTTGGTTTTCTGGTAGTTGAATAAAGACTTTGGTTCTACCCTCCATGTGGAGAGTCGGCTACATTTTGTGATTCACAATTATACCAGCATATTTATAACCACCGTATGAGTGTTGTGAATATTGCGTTATTGTTCCATTTGCTGACAAAGATGGGATCACAAAATGTCAGGCCTCTATTGGGAAGCAGGAGGACATTAGAGGGAGAAATTGCTATCCCAGGATTGGAGGATTTATCTTATTCCTCTCTAGCAAGAGAATGGGCCAAAAGCACAGGGTTCTGTGAAAACTGGGAACTGAGGCTAAAGAGGGGAGAACCTGGAGACTTGGAAAAATGTTTGCAAGGAATATTCATAGAACCAGGCAAAGAACTGGCAGGAGTGGTGAGGAGAGGTTGGGTATTGCTAACAAGCTATCATCTTATGTATAAAAATAGAGATAAGCTGCTGGAGGAAAAAGCTCAGATGGCAAGGGAGATGACTGGTTTTCATGAGGATTCTTCTGTGGCACAGCATTTAGCCTTTCCTTTAGAAAAACAAGTTGGAGGGTCTCAGGTGGTATGAGAACGAGCTACTGTTCATGTAGCCAAAAAGAAGTGAAAAACTAGCCAAAGGAATGTGCATGTAGTTTTCACACAGGCTGGTCAGAATTGCCCTCACAACTGCCAGGAGAATGTGTATAATGAAAATAGAACAACATTAAATGAGGAGTCATCTAATGCAGAAGTTCTCCCCTTAATAAGAAGAAGGGTGAATTGCCAAGGCCAAATAGAGTACAGGGAAATAATTCAGGATTTCACTCAACAGAAGGTTACTGATATATTGATCGGATTCACCCAAAGAATAGGAGAGTCTTTAGTGTCTCGGATGGTAATAATCAGTGATAAAGGAGGCAGAGGAATAGCACTAGATAGTGTGGATTGCTTAAAATTCATAGACATCAGTCAGAATCCTTTTGTACACCAAGATTTTAGGGATCACCATATGCAAGGAGGTAATGACAGAACTAATCTGTTCGCTTTAGATGCAGAGACATGCCATAGGCAATATCCTGCTGACCTATATAGACCCAGACCCTGGTACTCACTCAGAGACTGTATGATAAAGCTAAACTAGAAGATAATGAAAACTGCTGTCATGCTTGAAGTTTCAGGTGCATAGCATAATATCCCCCAGGAGTTCCTCATAGAAATATCATGGTAGAGAGAGCTCCTCTCTATAAGCATATAATTTTTACTATATTAATTGGGGAAGTAAGGAACTCTGTTTTGGAGGTACTAGATAAGATTTCACAACTCAGTGACTTAGGGGAAAGAGGAAGAGATAAATTTCCTTGGGAGAGAGAAGAGTAAATAGCCAGAGGGTTCAAAGACAAAATAGATTGAGAAGAAGAGAATTGTTTACTGCTCTGTTGAGAGCAGGGGTAGATTTTAGAAGAATAGATGGTATTCCAACTGAAGAGCTGCATAAGATGTACCAAGAAAAGATACTTAATATTCTATTGAATAACGAAGTAGGAGCCACTCTTAAAGATACTCCTGAATCATTGTACCCAAGTTTGGCACATCTTCAGGGAGAATAGGAAATAGGCCAAGGCCTGCCCAGATTAAAGAAATACACAAAGGAGATTGCAGCCCCCATCTTGGTTTAACCATATATTGGAAGAATGTATCAATTACTGTAACCATTATATTGCTGGATAGGGTAGCAGAAGCCTCATGTATCTATGGAAACCCTGATTAGTTTAAACATGGAACTCCTATTACCATCACAGGACTGGGAGGGGCCGAAATATCAGCCAGACAAGTTAAAACAACAATGAAAATTGGACAATTGATTAAGAAAGAACATACTGTGGCTGTTATACCCATTCCTGAATACGTGATTCGAATAGATATATTGAAAGGTATGACTGAATTTACCTGAAGGAAGATACCAATTCACCGTAAAGAAGCTCGGAATTAATGCAGTTTTAGTGGGAAAAATAAAAACGAACCCAATCATTTTATGTTAACCTTCTTAAGCAATTACTTTAAAGCAGTATCATGTGCCAGGTGGGCAAGATGAAATTACCACTATTAAAAGGGATATGTTGAAGCAGGAGTGTTAGTCTCTAAAATCACACAATGGAATAATCCCATCTGGGCAGTATGAAAATCAGATGGGATGTAGAGAATGATTGTGGATTATAGACAATTAAATAAGGTGACTCCTCCCTTATGTACACTGCTGTTTCAGATACCATCACGTTAATAGAAAGGATCCAGGAATATGATGGGACTTTGTACACAGTTATTGACTTGGCAAATGCCTTCTTCACCAACCCAATAGACCCTAAACAATGGAACAAGTTATCGTTCACTTTGCAGGGTAGATAATGTACCTTTACCCACTTGCCACAAGGATGCCTGCATAACCCCACTATTTATCACAGGATTGTGGCTGAGCAGTTGGATGAGTTAAAGCTACCTGGTATATATCATACCCACTACATTGATGTTATAATGAGACAGCAAAAAGATGCAAAAGAAGTGGAGAATAGTTTGGCCCTTGTAATTGAGCATATGGAAAGTAAAAAGTGGGAAATCAACCGAGCACAGATTCAAGGACCAGCCAAAAATGCAAAAATTTTGGGTATGCAATGGAGTAAGGAATTAAGAGAGATTCTTCTGCAAACCCAGCAAAAGATTCAGAATTTTCATACCCCAACCAATAAGGAGGAGGCCCAAAATTTCATAGGACTGTTTGGATACTGGAGGCACCACATTCCACATTTGGGACAGATTTTAAAACATTTATATAAAGTCACTTGGAAGAAATATGAATTTGATTGGGAATGTGCAAAGTAAAGCTTTTGAAGAAGCGAAGGCTGCTACAAAATTGGCCCTATATTTATGCCCTTGCAAAATGGCCTGGTGGAATTGCAAGTAACGGTACAGGATGATTATGCAAACTGGAGTTTATGGTGAAAACAACAAAACCACAATGTACACTTGGGATTTTGGTATAGGAAACTCCCTTCCCTGGAGTTCAGTATATACTTTTTGAAAAGCAGTTGTTAGCTGCATACTGGGCACGGGTAAAGAACAACTGACTCTGGGCCATGAAGTGATGTTAAGACCTGGAATCATGATTATTACCTGGGTCATGAGTACCCCAGCTTCTTACAGAATTGGACATGCCCAAGAGGCTAGTATAGTCAAATAGAAGTGATATATTCAAAATAGAGTGAAAACAGGTAAAAATGGAATCTCTGCTCAACATGAATCTGTAGTAAATATAGAAACTGAGGGAAATGACACACCCCCTGAGCCAAAGCAAGAGTTGCAACAGTCCTCTGTAAAATGGAATGAGGGATATCGTGGCTTAATTGAAGAACAAAAGAAACATGCATAGTTCACTGATAGGACAGCAGAATATTTGAGAAAAAAAATTGGAGAGCAGCAGCCTATAACCTAGATACTAGAAGGACTTTGCAGAGTACTGGGATAGGTGGAAGTAGTCAATATGCTGAACTTTTGGAAGGACATCAAGCCATCAAAATAGAACAAGGAGGACAGTGTCATATATTCACTGATTCATGGGCAGTAGCTAATGGGTTATCTACATGGATGTGCATGTGGAAAAGTCAAAATTGGGACATTTGTGGCAAAAAAGTCTTAGGAGGAGAATTATGGTTAGATATCTGAAATGTGTCTTTGTTTACCAATATGTCAGTTTTTCTTATAGATGCTCATATGACCCCTACCATGCCAGAACATGAGTACAATGCTCATGCTGATTGACTAGTGAAGATTGCTACTGAACACATTGTCCCTACTTTGAGAACAACTAGTGATACAGTAGAAGCAAAATAGGTCCACCAATTGGCTGTCCATTTAGGGGTGCAAGCCATATACCGGTGGGCACAAGATTGAGATATTAATATCTCTCATTCACTGTTAGAACAGATAGCAGAGGGGAAGAGTCAAGATGGCAGCATAGAAGCAGCAAAACTCCACAGCTCCCCCCATATCCCCCTCAAATACCTATAAAATATGATTCTAAACAACTTTTAGATCTCCAGAGCTCACAAAAATTACAGAAAAACACATCTCCCAGTGAAGGCAGCACAGCAGACAGATGCAAAGGGGTTCATTGCAACATGCTGGAAGCCCAGACCAGCATAGCATGAACCCATTCCTTGGCTCTGAGGTTGTCAGAATAAGCCATGGTTGGAGCTTTCAGGAGAGCAAATCACCAGCAGCTGTGGGGTTTTGCAGAATTGCCAACCCATAAGAAACAAGGCTTAAGTGAAGGGTCAGCAGCAGCCCTGCAGCCAACTCCATGTGGCTGCTCCAGAGTTCATGGTCAAAAGATTGCAGGGTGGCCAAGCAATAATTCAGAGGCTAAGTGCTCTTGCCTTGAGCTGCCTGGGTTGGGATCATGGTCTTGGTTGATGGTCCTGAGGTGTGTTTTCAGTGAGCCAAAGCTGGTGGGGGCTGCAAAGATGGTGGCCTCCTAATATCTCTGGTAGTTGTGAAAATCCCAGCAATTTGGGACTGAGCTCTCCCCTCTGGAAGCAGAATGCTACTGAACCCAAAAGTCAAGTAATTGACTGGCAATATGAACAGGCAATGGAAGCAAAGAAAACACAGCAATCCAACTTTAGATTACTCTTTTGGGGGACAAAAAGGATCAAAAATGGAATGGGAGGAAGACAAAACAGTCAGAACTCATGCACCAAAAGCTTCCAAGAAAAATATGAACTGTTTGCAGGCCATACAGGAACGTATAAAGGATTTTGAAAACCAAATGAGAGAAGTACAGGAAAAATTGGGAAGAGAAATGAGAATGATGCAAGAAAATCATGAAAAGGGAGTCAACAACCTGACTGAAGAAAATGACACCTTAAAATAGAATAAGGCAAATGGCACAAAAGGCCCAAAATGCCAATGAGGAGAAGAATGCCTTAAAAAGTCT
>JAQQSW010003824.1:0-14598 GCA_028646575.1 Pseudocheirus occidentalis | reverse complement strand
CAATGCTGTGAATATTATATTGTGAACGTTTGCCTTGATTTGTAATGGCTTAAACAGAGTGTTTGCTATTACTGTGTAATACAAATCTTAAAATCTGTTCACAGTAGTATTCTTTTGGGAATCTGCTGGTGCGTGGAGTTACAAATGCTTGAAAACATGTAAGACGGTTCTCACAAGAAGGAAATGAAATCACAGATGCAGATTAAAAAAATACAACCCTTCCTATTTATATTATAATCAGTCTCAAGAGTTTTATTGTGGTCCTCTAACAATCTACAAGATTTACTTCGGGGGTAGTCTACAGGTAGAATAGGATTTCTTACTACTCTGGGCTGTGGTTAAGTTGGCTTTGTTAAACTGCAATTATCTGGCAGGTTTTAGGACCTAATATCATGGGTCTAGGTCAGTAACTGAACATTATAATCAAAGTCTCCAGGTCACTGGAAGAGGATCAGAACAGAACAGCTCCATGCACTAGAACAAAAACCCACAGCTAATTTATAAGAGAGCATATGAGACCAATGCCAGAAACTTATCTGTTTTTTGGCCAAAGTATTAAAAATAAAAATGCAAATCAAGGCCCCAGCAAATGGGGAACTTGAGTTGACTTCCATTTTTAAGCAGAGATAACCCATTAGCAAAGGTTTTAAAATTTGGTACTATTTGTCACTTTCAATGAAAGACAGCCTTTTATAGAATTAAGTGAGATAATACCCTTTGAAGACAGCTTCAGTGTGTGCAAATATTGAGTGAGTTTGAGGTCTGCTAAAAATGTATGATGTGAGTTCAGTTTTGAAATATCCAAATCTTATTACCCAGTAATGGGTAGTAATGATCAAAATGGGGGGAAAAGATTGGTTAATTTTAAGAGTTAGTCTTTACCCTTGATATATGTATTTTGAATGAAATCTCTAAATTGCCCCGTGTATATTGTAGAGATTCCTTCTTTCTATACTGCTACACAATTCTCTCTAACTTGTATACAAAGAGAATCATTGATTTCCAACTTTTGTCTAATTATCATGGAACTTTTCCAATTTGTTTTAAAGCCAGGCTACTTGGTTATGTGCAAAGAAGCAAACAAGCTTGCCCCAGAGTCTCCAGGGGGAATATCTTTATTTGCTCCTTTTCTACCATAGTCATGGCCTCTTGAAGGAATTTCTTGACCCAGGCTGCTTTAAAGTGGTACTGGGCAGAAGGGAGGGGAGGGCATGAAGAAGGAGGAGAAGGCATTAATGTTCCCTTTCTAAAATCCAAAGTGATAAAAGGAAAGGAAGAATATATGGAACAAATATCAAAGAAAGTTTTCAATTTCATGCTTTCTTGTGGATTCACTAGTGGAAAAAGATAGAAACATTTTTGTCACAGTCTCCAGACAGGTGTGTGTGTGTGTGTGTGTGTGTGTGTGTGTGTGTGTGTGTGTGTGTATGCCCGCGTGCGCATGTGTTGTATGTGTGTAGGGTATGGTGTATTTAGAACTGGGGCTTGTCAGGTATCCTAAAATGCTGTTGCTTATATACATGGCACTTTTGAGCCATCCCAGGTTGCCTTGCCTCTTTGTCTTGCTCCAGACTCTGATAGGTTGCCCACCTGCTCCTATAATCCACTACTTCTGATCAGGGCTTCTTTCCTCCCTTTGCACGCCCCCCCTCGCCCCCCAAAGGAATAGGAATGAAGTCTCACAGCTTCTCTCCTATCTTCTTTTTCTTAAATCAAGCCTACAGCTTTTTAAAAAGTTTTCTAAGCAACCTTTTGTCTTCTAGAAACTACAAGGCTTAAAAAAAAGAATGGGTAAATCTAAAGAGTTGCAAAACATCTGAAGAAGTCTCACAAGAAAGTCATCTCATATTCCATTTATATTCATTAGAGAGTAAATGGAATTATGTCTGGTCTCTGTTAGCTATTCTCATAATACATCCTTTTCTTCCTTCTTATCTTGAGAGAATACCACCTTCTATATTTCTTGTATTCACTAAGCTGGTTCCTGACTCTACTTTCCCCTTTTAGTCTTTTTATAAGTGGATCTCCTCCCCCACCCTCAAGGCTCCCTATGTATCCTCATTTCCTTTGGTACTATGAGACGGTAGGACAATACAACAGTCAAAATGAGATTACACAGTAGGTATTCCTGGCATATATCTAAGGTCCCTGAAGTTTAAAATACACCATAGGGCCCCACAATAATCTGCAGCTGTTGGCTTCTGCTTTTCTGTCACTCAATTTTCAAGTATTCCCTAGGCACCTACTTTGAGCCAGGCACTGTGTTGGGTTTTGGGGTTAAAAAGACGAATATAAAACAGTTACTGTCTTCAAGGAGCTGACACTTTATTGGGAGATATAGCACATACACAGACAAATAAGTGAAAAGTATATTCAAAATAGAATCAAAGTAATTTTATGAATGGGCTTCGTGTGGTGCTTGAGTAGGAAGCTGTTGAATTCTCAGAGGGGGAGGTAAAAAGGCGGTTCTGTTCAGATATAAGGTACAACCTCATGTAAAGGTGATGGAGATGAGAAATGAAATTGTAAGTGTAAGCCTCAGCAAACTGGTCAGTTTGTCTGTGATGCAAGAAAGTCAGTAATATGTAATGACTGGAAATGGAAAAGTGTAAAAGGCTTGAAATTCTAAACCCTGCTCTTCCTATTTTGTCCTAGAGGTGGTAGGGAGCCAATAAAGGTTTTTGAACAGAAGGATCAGCACACTCAGATATGTGCTTTAGGAAAATCTCTTGAGCAGATGTGTGGATATGTTTGGAGAGGAGAAACTCAAGGCAGGCTAACAACTGGAAGCCCATTGTAATGAGGGCCTTAAAGAGAGCGGTAGTCATGAGTGAAATGAAGAGACAGGGTATGAGAGTTGTTGTGGAGGTAAAATTGAGAAGACTTGGCACTTAATTGGTTGTGACTGATCTAAAAGAGAGCAATAGAATACAATTCATTTACATCCTGAAGTAGGCATTTCAGGAAGTCAGGTTAAATCTAGGTACATTATGGTGAAGATGAATGACTTATATTGAGAAAGAGGATTATAAAAAATAGGTGGTACAGTGAATAGAGCACTAGCCTTTGGTGTGTGCATGTGTATGGACCTAAGTTCAGATCTGATCTCAGATACCTGACACTTACAAACTGTGTGGCCTTGGACAAGGCACTTAATCCCAATTGCTTCTGTCCCGCTCCAAAAATTTAAAGAATTTAGCTTATAATTGCTTAGCCTATAATGGTAGATATTTGGGTACAGAACAAAGATAAGTGTAGATGGTTCTGGTTCACTAGAGTGCCAAGACATTCCTGTTTCTTCTGTGTCCACATGGAAGCTTGCAAGGTATGGGGAAGGGGGTGTCATCCAGATCTGAAGAGATACTGGAAACTTGGTAGAGGGAAGTTTTATATGACAAGGGAGGCTATCAGATAATCATGTCACCAGGACAACACCTTAAGGTATGAATGAAATAAACTATCCTAATTCTCTACTTGCCTGTAATGGGAGAAGACTGCTGTCCATCAACATCTCCCAGATCCCAGTGGCCTATAATCTGATCTGATCCATAGGTGGGTATGTCTCCTTTGATATCTTATTGACATTTCAGGCTAGAAATTTCCCCCTCAAAATATTAGCTGTTTTTTTTCTTCTTTTGTAATATTTACAGGCATGGCCATAGTCTAACATCACAGAGGAAACTGTAAACTATTTACTTCCTCTTAAGCCTCTTTTCTATTTACCTATTTACTTCTTAGGTCATTTTCTGAGAAAGGTGAGAGAATCCAATTATATAGTTATTACCAATAGGCATGGATCAAAGATCATTAAGGCTGCTAGGGACATTAAATATGATCTAGACTGACTTTCTCACTTCTCTTAACAAATAAAGCATCTGAGGCCCGAAGAATGCAATTCAGTTCTACAAACATTTATTCCTAATATCTTAAAGGCAATGAGCTAAACCCTTGAAATTAAAACTAAATAGTGATCATCCTCACAATTTCTTTTTGGATGGAGGTATACAACATGCATCCATGTAATTAAATATAAGAGGGTAATAACACTAAAATCTGAAAAGATCCACATGGGCTTCACATAGGAGGTGGTTCTTGAATTGGTGTATGAAGGAAGCTAGGCATTCTGTGAGGCTGAGATGAGGAGGGAGTATATTTCAAAGTAATAGACAGTCTGTGAAAAAACATGGCAGTAGTAGATGGGCATAATGAATATGAAGAACAGCTGGTAGACCAGTGTGACTGAAATGCAGAGTTATGAAAGAGAATAATATGAAATAAATCTGGAAAGATAAGTGGGAACCAGATTGTGGAGAATATATAATGCCAGGCATAGAAGTTTATATTTTATCCAAGAGGCAATAGGGAGCCACTGAATATTTTTGAACAGGGGAAGCATGATTATACTTGTGCTTTAGTATAATCATTTTGTAGCTTTGTGTAGGTTACATGGGTCAGAGGAGAGTTGACAAATAGTGACCAATCAGAAACTATTATAATAGTCCATATGAGAAGTGAAGAGTACTTCAACAAGTATAGTGATTGTGTAAATGGAGAGATGGAAGCAAATGAAGAATATATGGGAGATAATGGGAAATGAATTGAATATAGGAAGGCAAGGAGAGAGAAGACTTAAGGATGCCTATGAAATTGTCTCTAAAGGTGAATGGAAGGATGTTGCTGGTCCCCTACAGAAATAGCAATGTGTAGAGGAGGTGGGCTTAGGGGCAAGATATTGAATTCCATTTTAAATGTACATGATGAGTATGACATATTCAGATCTATACATTCAGCAGACAGTCAGTGACCTAGGATTTGAACTCCAGAAAAAGAAAGACAGGATGCAAATTTGAGAGTCATCTACATAGAAATGATCATTGAACTCATGTGAAATAATGACATCAACAAAGAAAAAAATGATCATAAAGAAAGAAGACAACATAAGATAGAAGCTTGTGGTAGGGACAGCCATGCTTCAGAGAATGAAAATTGATGAAGATCCTTTAAAATAGTTTGAGAAGAAAAGTGAGATAGGTATGAAAAATGTGTATTGGGAGCCAAAGAAAAGAGTATCCAGGAAAAGAGTTATCCATAGTTAAAGCTACAGAAAGAGCAATTAGAATGATATTGAGATAAGGTCTTTTGATTGGTAGTTAGGAGATCATGACTAACATTGAAGAAAACAGTTTTTAATGTAGTGGTGGGCTCAGAAGTTAGATTGCAGGATATTAAAAAGCAAGAAAGGAGGAAAGAGATCAAACAATTGAAAAGGACTTCAAGGAAATTGACTATGAAAGAGAGAAGAGATACGGAGACATAACATGTTGCGTGCCTCAAGTCTCTTCCCAAACTATCCTCCGTTCATTTAACCGCCAAAGTGATTTTCCTAAATCACAGGTCTGACCTTGTCAGTCCCAATTCCCCATTCTAGTAGGGCTCCTATTGCTCCCAGAATGAAATACAAAAACCACTGTTTGGCCCCTACTTTTCCAATCTTCTCACAGCTTCCTACCACATAATCTTTAATAGAGTGGTACTGATCTTGCTCTTCCATGGACAAGAACCTCCATCTCTTAAATTAAAAAAATTTCAATGTCTGTCCCTCATATATAGAATGCTCTTTTTCCTCATCTCCTCCTATTGGCTTCCCTGGCCTCTTGTAAGTCCCAACTAAAATCCCATCTTCTACAGGGAGCCTTTCCCAACCCCTCTTAGTTCTAGTGTCTTTCTTCTAACTGTTTCCTATTTATCCTGACTACAGCTTATTTGCACTTGTATGCTTGTTGTCTCTCCCATTAGAGTGTAAACTCTTTGAGGGCAGAGACTCTCTTTCGACCTTTTTTTTTAATCCTTAGCAATTAGAATTCTACCTGGTACAGAGAAGTTGTTTAAAAATAGTTTTTCTTGTTTTATTTTAAGAATGGAGGATACTTGGAGGCAACTAGGTGGTAAAGTGTATAGAGCACTAGTCCTGGAGTAAGGGGGCCTGAATTCAAATCCAGCTTCAGATGTCTGACATTTGTGAGCTGTATGACCTTGGGCAATCACTTAACCCCAACTTCCCTACCTTCCCCTCTCCAAAAAGACAAAAAAAATATACAAGAATGGAGGGGACTGGATCATGCTTTTGAATTGGAGGGCCATATAAAAAAAAAGCAAAATGAAATATGGGAGAAAAAGAGAAAATGACCAAAGGAACAAAGTTCCATAGGACATGGGAGTGAATAGAATCAGAGAGGTGCTGGAATTGATCTAGTGGGCCAGTTTGACCCATCATGGACATATCTATGGCTCCCCTAGAAGGCTCCCCCTTTTACTGCTTGATACATATTTTCGCGTTTGTCACATCACCTGGCATGGGCCAGCCATGAATAAACAAGATAATTACTCTGTGTTTAAAGACTGGTGTGAGCGAGCAGAGTATTATTGAGATGACAATGGGAGCTATTTTGTACCACAGATTACCATTCATCTGTATGACTCAAAATAAAACATCTTACTGTACCTGAAGATATAGAATGTATGTCCCAACTCCACAAATTCAGCTCGGACAAAACTTAAAGTGGCTCTTCACCTATTTGATTATTCTGTGTCAATGATAAAAAGACCCCAAATTGCCCAGTTAATCAGTTCCTCTGTTTTAACCCTTCTATGTCAGTGCTGAAGATAAGGAAGATTATACTGACTTGGTTGATAGATACCCTGAACAAAAACTTCTGCAGGATTATGAACAAAGGGAGGGAGTTGAAGTGGAATTCCTGATAACTTAGAGTTTTGTTATTGACAGTGATGGAAAATATAAGAAAACTGTGAATAAAAATATAGGTAAAGTATTTTATAAATTTATGAAAAGATTATCTGCCTGCTGTGAACAGATTCTGAGGTATTCTGGGAGATAGTAGCCTCTCTCCATAACTAGTCCTTCATCATATGCTACTGAGATTGTATCGTGCAAAAAAAAATGCAGGAGCTGGAGAGTATTTGAATTTTGGCTTATGTTTGCACTAGTCAGTATGCTCAACAATATTCATTTAGATAGAAAACTCATAATTACATTAACTAAAACATAAACAGAGACATTGACCTTCACAAAAAGAAATATCATCTTCTCCTCATAGAATGGAACAAAGAAAAAGACAATAGGGGATGATGTAGAGGGGGGATAAAGTGAGAAATAGGGGAGAAGAGAGAAGTAATGGTCAATGATCTTAGTTTTCTAAATAATGAGAATATATAGTATTTTGTATAGGGAAAAATGTAGGGAGCCAGAAGAGAAGGTTTGGAATAGTTTCTTTGAAGAATGTGATAGAAAATTGTTAGAGAAAACTCAAAGCTACTCAGTAGTGAAGACACAGCACTGGATAATGTGTGTTTGTAGTGGACTGAGCAAGATAGTGTAGCTTCCTCTGGTGGCAATTAGCAACACACACATACACACACACACACACACATAAAATTATAGAGGGTAGATGATGAGGGTAGACTAGAATCAGGACTTATCAAAGAAAGAGCATAAACAAGGGACAGCAGTTTAAGGGGAGAGGGTGGTGTGTGTTTGAATTGGGTAAGACTTACCAGTAAGACAAAACTTGTTCAGTACTGTGAAGGGAGAAAATGAGGGCAGAGGGTGTGATTGACAGAATAAAGACATATAGACAGCCTGGAAGCTGAGGTAAAGAAGAACAGAGTTTAATAAGTTTTTAGCAAGAATGAAATCTATGGGGAGTTGGGAGTAGAGAAGTTAGATTCAAAAAGTACATCATTATGGTACAAAATATTGGTTTTATAAATGACAATGAAAACTAAGATGTGACCATCCTTTGAATAAATGTGATAGAGAGAAAATGTAGGTCACAGGAACTAAGGAGGTTAATATATTGGGAGATCAGAGAGCTAGGGGGGACATAAACATGAATAGTGAAATTTCAGAGCATGAGGTCAGAGATCTGGATAGAGAGAAAAACTGTGAACCAGTTACTGAACTGCTTGAGAAAGAAAAAAATAATCTTACAATGGGAAGATAACTGAAAACTGGAAGATAGAAAAAAAACATCTTGAATATCATCATAAAGATAGATAATATAGTTAACTTTTAATGAAGAGAGTTTGTTGAGTCATGGTGGAAAGGAGATGGTCTAGAAGTGCCAGTGAGGAGCAAGAAGTATGCTGCCTCAACTCAGTTTTTTTGTGTGCGTGTTTTAGGAGGGGAGGGCACAAGAGCAGTCCCCCATACTAGAGAGGCTGGGCAGAAAATCAGTTTTTTTTCTTGAGGGATCCAGATTTCCATAAACACCTGGAAAACATGTAAAATGAAAAAGGATTAAGATGAAGGGTAGTTGGTTAACAATGCAGAAGAGATTGTATAATAATTATTACATGAAATGACAAAATGGATTACAGAAGAGTTGAATATAGCTGGATTTCATTAAGAGTATGGGGAATAGTAATAAGGAAACAAGGATTTTTTTTGCCTCATGAGATGAAAAAGGAGAAAGACATGGTCTAGAGTTTGCCAGTGTTAGGTCAAAGCATGAACCAGGTAATTGTGACCCCTATCCTTGGATGTCCCATGATAGTTGAACTATAGGGACAGTAGGAATTAATGTGGATTATAATTGTAATTATTGGGAAGATGCAGATGTGAGTAATTAATTATGTTAGCAGGAATGTCCAAATATCTGGATTTGTAGATACCTGGAGATTATGTCCTCTAGGCTAGACTGAAATTGCAATCAGTGTCAGCCCTATAGTTTCATTAATCCATCAGCAAACATTCATTAAGTGAGCACTATACTAAGCACTGAGGACACAAAGACCCTGCCCTCAGTCAAACTTATAGTCCTTGATGAGCTAGCTATATGCCAACT
This sequence comes from Pseudocheirus occidentalis, assembly GCA_028646575.1. Taxonomy (NCBI): domain Eukaryota; kingdom Metazoa; phylum Chordata; class Mammalia; order Diprotodontia; family Pseudocheiridae; genus Pseudocheirus; species Pseudocheirus occidentalis. Next base: position 5,734 of record JAQQSW010003824.1, on the reverse strand, counting down.
GTTATAATAAATGTTATTATTATCATGGAAACAACTGAGATGATGGTGGATGGGCCACATGCAGAGAAAAAGAATGACATTCTTAATATTACAGAATTAGTTGGTAGAAAGGTGACAAATACAATCCATGTGTGCTGATTCCTATACCAGTCCTCTTTTTGTCATTCAGTGGTGGCTAATGGAGTCCAGTGTAATTTGGGAGCTAAAGATCTTGTAGATTTGGAGAAGAATGCATAGACATACATTACTGCTTTTGGAAAGTAGGGATTTCACAATACAATGTCTGATCTTTGGATCATTCTTTAAGATTTCTGCCCCACTCCCTTTGACCATCCTCTTTCTCTCCATTTATCTCACGTCCTACACATCCATTAATGACTCATTCAAGATACTCCTTCCATTTCATCTTCCTTATTATTGATCTTTCAAGGAAACATACAAACATTTATTGAACCATTGCTACAATGGAGCGAAGAACTATATAAGAACCTGTGGGCTTTAGGTAGAAGTTCTTTCTGTTCCAATGCTTGAGAAGAACCAGATGGTCTTACTTTGTAGGTGGGTCTCATTTTATTCAAGACATATACTCTGGAATGGCTGTGCCATCATTTGCAAATTGAATCCTCTTTTAAATATGGTAGAGCAGGAGCCCTGTGTTTGTTCCTTTTGTGGAAAATCAGAGCATTATAGTTTTATAGTTGGAAGAAATCTTAGAGGTCATATAATCTAATACTCTCATTTTAGAAATGGGATATATATGGCCCAAGAATATTAAGGGACTTGGCCAAGTATACTTTGAGGAGTAAATGACAGAATTGGGATTGGAAGCCAATCCCCCTGATTCCAGATCTAGCCCTCTTGCCATTATCCTATTTTCTAACACTGACAATCATGCCCTAATTTATATGTTGGTTTTATGCTTGGGCCTACAGATTTACTATAACTGCATTTTTGTCTGCCTTTCCAGTATTTCCACATTAATTCCCCATATTCTTCCTGTATTTTTTTAAAGTCAACATCTATCATTAAAGTATAGATTTTCTCTTTGGCAGAAAAGACCTAAAAGTTGAATTATCCTGCTATTGTTATAGCATTTGGGAAAGGCAAGAGCGAAGTAAGAGAATCAAAGAAACAATTTATAATAGAAAATCACTATTGTAAAAATAGACAATTTTAAGGACATTTAGCATGAAATAGAGACTGAAAAGAGCAGAATCAAGAGAATAGGATATGTAAAAACACTAAACATAAACAAGTTTGAAAGCAGTAATAAGGATGACAAATACAGTGGTCATTCATAATTCTCACTCTGCCCCACCAAAAAACAGTGATGAAACATGTTATCAATCTATTGAGGTGCTGATAGATTTGGGGCATAAGGGAAGACGTGTTTTTGAATACAGCCTTTGAGGCTATTTGTTTTGTTTGGCCATGAATATTGGTTACAAGGAATTTGTTTACATATATTGTATATATTACATATATGTATATATGTTTCATTTTAGAGTGAGAGAAAATTGATGTATTTTTTTAGAGAACAAGTGTGATTCTCATGTGAAATATTGCATGAATTTTTATTTGATCTAACCTTATTATTAGTTTTATTTAACTCTTTTATTTTTTATAGGACATGTCGTGAAATGAAGAGTAATCTTTAAATATTTGCAAGTTAAAACCAAAATGGATCAATAAAGTCTTTTTTTAAAGGAAAATTCAGTATAAAAGTGGTTTATTTTCTGTATTTGCTTCTTGCTTTTCAGGCAAAAATTCACCCATTCTTTGTTGTTCATCTACAAACACTTATGAAACATGCTAAGAAATGTAAAGCACTATCACAAAATTGATTAGTATATCAATGATACTCTTTTCTTTTTTAAACTTTCATGAGAAAATTAAGTTTTTGACATTTACATGGACTCAGTGGACCAGGCAGCTCTATGTATTTTTTTTCTTTCCACCTATATAATACATCTTTGACAACATCACTGACAAAGATTTATGGTATTAAGGGTAGATAAAATTGTATTACCACAAAGGTAAGTTGATTTGTGATCATTGTGTAAGGCTAATACCCAAAATGTCATCGTCTCTGTTATTCATCACATCTTAAATCCCAGAAGCTCCTTTCAAGAGTCACTCAAAGGGAGAAACAATTTCTATTACTCAGTTTTCTGAATGGTAAAACAAAACCTGATTCCCTGTGGATGTTTTCTTCCCAATTATTTAATATTATTAAATCATTATTTATCTGAACCATAACTAAGGTGGAGTGTGTGGGACTTTTTTTTTTCAGGGAAATATATTTGGTGGAATTTTACCTTTCTTCCCGTGCCTGTTGTTTTGAATCTTTCTTAACACCTCTAATATTCCTTGAGGACTATGGCAGTACTCATTGGAGAAAGGGAAACTCCTTTTACCTTTGGGCCAATCCCTTACCAGCTCATTTGTATTTGCCCTGGGTCCAGTAATCCTAGGTACACCTCAGATGTATCAGTTGTTAGCTCTAACTTCCTTTCACTGACATAGGTGTGGTGGGTCTTACAGAAGAAGTATAATATATAGGTAATGCCTTCAAGATCCCTAATAACTTTTTAGGAGACATTAGATTTCCCCATGCCTGGAATAGATTCACTTGTTGATGTTCCTTTTTTTTTTCCTTCAAAATCTAACATACATGTTATCTACCTTCGTGAAGACACAACTAAAATGATTTCTCCTTCCTATGTTTTTCATAATAAATTTCAGGTTATCTTACTCATTTGCATACATCTGTTCTTCCCTGTTAGATTGAAAATGCATTGAGAATAAAGTATCTATTATATCAGTCTTTGCAGTCTCAGTATCTAGTAAAATCTAATACACATAGGAGAAAAAGTTTACTACATACAACATGAATCATTTTAAAGAAATGATTTTTAAATTTTAAGTGTGAGGTTTTTCCATTTTGGAAATAGGTACAGAATGAAATTGGCCTTTCAGAATGACAGATTTCTGGAGATAACGAAAAGCAGGAGATCAGCCATGTGGGAAATGATGAAGTGAATTCCTTGGGTGCTATCCTCAAACAGAGGATCTAGGAGGAGATCCTAGATATCTATTCTCAACTTTTTCCAACTAATAGGGGAGGAAGGGAAACTCAGAGGCAAAGGGTGCTGAAGAGGTATGAGTTTCAGAGTTGATATCATCTTTCAGAATGATGGGTTTCTGGAGATCATGAAATTCAGGAATTTAGCTGTGTGGAAGCTATGGGACTTTTCTTGGGTCTTGTGTTATATTTCTTTTATCCCTTTTCATAATATTCCCATCTCCAACATGAGTACAAAATGGCTGAACTTAACTCATTCTCCAAATAGTTTTAAAGGCATCCCTTCCTTTGAAGACATCTTAGGTTCTGGATCTTGATTTAATTGACATGAGAAAATAACAGTTTAAATGCTCCCTACATGGGTACAGATCAGTAACTCACCTAAAAATGTATTTTGTAAGGCATTGCCTGGCCTATGACTCTCCCAGGCCCTGTAGCTTGTATATGTCAGAAGCAGGACTTGAATGCAGATCTTCACACCTCCAAGGATGAACATCTATCTACTACATCATTATCTTTCATTGTTATCCCTATCATTTATATGTTTATTGGTTGAGTGCCTGTTTCTTTTTCCATATTACCCAATGAGCTCTTTTAAGGCCACAGTTATACTCTACTGTGTACTCCAAGTACCAAATACATTATTACATGCTTGATGAGACCTCAGAAAAAATAGCGAATTAATCAGTTTCTTTCAGTACCCATTTTGCTCTCTTCTTTCAACTGTCCTTTATTTATTTTTTTAATTTAAGAAGTGCAGAGGTGGAGGAATGAAAACAACATGTCACTGTCCTAGAAATCAAGAAATCTAGGTTCTAATATCATTTCTATCATTACCTTCCAATGATTTATTGTTCTTGTTCAGTTAATTCAGTCATGTATGACTCTTTGTGACCCCATTTGATGTTTTCTTGGCAAACAAATTGGAGTGGTTTACCCTTTCATGCTTGAACTTTTTTATGTAGATGAAGAAACTGAGGCAAACAGGGTTAAAAGATTTGCCCTGGGTCAAACAGCAAGTAAGTATCTGAGGCTGGATTTGGACTCATGGAGATGAGTCACCCTGATTCCAAAACCAGCACTTATTCCACTGCACCACCACTTGTGCTAATCCCTTGACCTTTCTGGACCTTAGTTTTCCCCATTTAATGTAAGTTGGAGATTTATGAGTAGATCCCTAAGGTCTTTCCAACTCTAACATCCCATGAGCATTTGATAAACTTGTCAAAATTGCTTCAAGTATAACAGATTCTTTCATACTTATCTGGAAGACTATTCTGTATAATATACTAATTATAATATATAATCATATATTATATTATATTATGTTATTATTATATAATATAGAATACAATATGATATGGCATAACATAACATAATATAATAAATATAATTAATAGTAGAAAATATTCCTTGGTGACGTGTTTTTATAAAATTAAACAGGAATAATGGGTCATTATTTTATTTTTAAAAATTAGACCTTTGGGAAACTGCCACTGAGAGCATGTACCCCAAATTACAATATTAGTTAAAACATGCTACATACATCAGGGTACAATTCAATCTTCTGCAGATCTTCAGTGTTTTGGTTTTACATGCAGTAACATTGGATAAGACCTGTTAGAAAAGACTTCATAGTATTTAGCCTTGAAGTAAGGAAACTGGATTCTCTTGACTAGACTAAAAAAATGCCACTTGGGTTTTGTTGATCATCATGCTAGAGGACATTTTTTTGGTAATCATTAATAATATCATCTTCTAACACTTCAGGTCCTTTATTAATAGTGAAAAATTTATCGGTGCTAATTACAGTGAACAAAACACAGGATATTATCATGTCATAGTTTTCCACTCCTTTCAGAGCAGTTAAATGTTCTTACTGACTCATGAAGTCTTAAATCATAAGTCCCTTTAGCCTATCTGGCTAATGGTTAAGCACAGGTCCCATTATGTCACCTTTTTACTCAGAAGTAAACTTCAGTCCTTTCTTCTAAATTCTAAAATTAAATAGAAATTCTGCTCTTTGTCCTTTTGACAATTTCACCAACCTATTTTTCTGTTATTTTAATTTTTAAACTGTTTCTCACCCTTAGCATTAGTACAAAAGTCTTCTTCTTACTCTTTCTCTCAAACAACTTTTCATTTCCTACTTCCATGTATTTGCATAGGTTGCCTACCATATTTCAATATGCCCCTTCTTACCTCCATCTCTTAGAATCACTAGATTACTTCAAAAAGAATTTGCTTCAAAAATCATTAGCTTCCTTTAAATATGAATCTCCTGAGTATGGGTTTTCCTGATTTCCACTGCTGGTATTATCCTATACCTGAAATTCACTTGTATTTTCTTTGTCTCTGTTTTATTTATATGTAAGAAAATACAACTCATGTAACTAAGAAAATAATCTACCTATGGATGCATGAGATTCTCATTCCTGGTTCTTTTCTCAGTATTATTATTCAGTGGCAGATCATGAACACAAAAGACAACATAACATATCATGATACAACAAAAAGAAAGCAGTCCTGACACCTTTATTTGTTTTTTTTAGATAAATTTTATTTGTTTTCTTGTTTACATTGTTCATTTTCATGAGATTTTTAAGTTACAAATTTTCCCCCCATCTTCCCCTACCATAACCCCCAAAA
>JAQQSW010003823.1:0-14598 GCA_028646575.1 Pseudocheirus occidentalis | reverse complement strand
CCTCAAGGCAATCCCAGGCACACACTGAAGTTCACAAGGTTCAGCACACCTCAAACCCTTCAGGACTTCTCTTGCCTGGAACTCAAGGATCAGCCAGGATACCAACAAACAAAGTCCCATCCTGTTCATGTCTTCAGTCAGCCACTGAGCCCACAAAATCTGTCTGTCTCTGAAATTCTCCTGCTTACAAACACTGGCCTTCTCCCAAGTCAACATGGTTCAGGGGAGTGTCTCAGCCAATGGCATTCTTCCAGTCAACAGTGAAATTCACACCTTTTCACGGGAGGGGGGGAATTCACACCTTTTCACCAATGGACAGACTTCTATACTTAACACTAGGTTACAAGGATCTACTTAACATCTGATCAAACAAATTAATTACCATTACATCCCCCACCCCCCAAATAATTGCAGGTCTGATCAAATCACACTCCTACTTGATAAAAATCCAGAGGCTCCTGATTGTCTATAGGATCAAACATAAAATCCTCCTTTTTTGGGCATTTAAAGATCTTCACAGCCTGGCATTTTTCTTGTCTTTTCAGGCTTCTTCTGTCTCATTTTTCATCCTCTATGACCTGGCTACACTGGTCTATTTGCTGTTCCTTTCACAACACTTCTCCCTCCTTGCTCTTCATTGAGCCTGGAATCCTTTTCTGCCTTCACTTTCTTCCTGCAGCATAGCTCAAAGCCCACCTTCTACAGTGGCTTTCAGGCCTTACATCTCATAATGCTTTCCCTTTCAGATTATTTTCATTCATGCTATTATACAGTGCATCTTGTATTAAGCTTTTGGGACATCCCTACATCATGTACTTATTTTACATCTTGTCTTCCCCATTGAACTCCCTGAGAGCAGGGACGGTGTTTTTGCCTTTCTTTGTAGTATACATGCCTAGAAAAGTCCTTGACCCACAGTCAGCATTTAATAAATGCTTGTTGACTGATATTAATTAATCAACCGGACTATATAGGACAAAATCTGATTTTACAACTTTTGATCATTGCTTATTCTTTACTGGTATAGTAATACTTGGTGGGGCAGGGGACACAAGCAAGTAGAAACACTGGGTATAAGACAGCTTTTTTTTGTGATGTGCAGCAGAGAAATGCAATGCATGGTATGATAATTGAATAGGCTATAAAAGTTAAGAGAAGACAATTTTAATATTGGTGAGAGCTAAATTTTTTGTAGGCAAACAGAAAGGAGCCATTAGTGATGAAGAGATTAAAAATAAATGAGAATGAGGAGGTTATTGGAGGAACAAGGTCACAGGGAAGGTAGGGGGAGATGACATCAAAGAACTGCTAGAGTTATTAGCAGTAATGAGTAGAAGAGATATCTGAGAGTGGATACCGATGCTGAGATTTGAGAAATGGAAAATGGAGAAAGAAGGAGTTCATGTGAGATGGCCTCAGCAGGCTACTTACTGAAGGTAAAGAAGGTGGGGAGGTGCAATTTGCAGTAAGAAGAGAGAGGAAAAGTTTTAGAATCAATGTGGGGAATGAGATAAGAGATTAAATTACAGAACATGATCAGCAAAAGTACAAGTTTTTTCCAAAATAATCAATAATAGGATGACCCAAATTAGTCTGGTCCCATGGCGTATTCCCTAAATACTTTTCTACCATTTAGAAATTTTTTTATTATCTGACTCTGTTCATAGTCTTCTATCCTCTTCTATAACATTTTATAAATGAGCTTATATTATAAACTGCTGCTGCCCTTGTATGCCATGTCTTTCTACCTGGGAAGAAAATCATATAGTGGCCCAGTAATGCCAATGTGATGGAGTGGAAGACCTGAATTCAAATCTTCCAAGGATGTGTGATGCTGGCATATAAACTGAACAGTGATCTTTTTGCTTATCAAGGGTCATGCAAAATCAGATGATCAATTATCCCAAGCAAATACGCTTCTTGTTGCCTTTGGGCATGTGATAAATCCAACTGCAATGACTCATTTATTTGCCCCCCAGAGGAGCACACATCAGTCCAGTCTTTCATTTGGCTACAGTGTCTTTACGTCTTTTCATTTTCTTTATAGAAAGGATATCAATGATTGTGGTTCACTTCCTCCAATTGCATATCAACTTGTTGTTTGGTGAACAGCACATTTAGAGTATTTAGAGTAGATAAAGGAATATTTATAGATGGTCTAAAAACTATGTGATTTTTAGCAGCCTCTGCTCCATTTTCCACTTGTCTGTCACAGTAATGGCAGAAGTAGAAGAAGCCTGCACAGGACTAAGTGTCTCTGTATTTTTATCTGTGCCAGGTCATTATACTCAGAGAACTTATCACCTAGGGCAATGCAGTAAAATGTTGCTAAAGAAACAGGAGGGAGCTGAGGCCATTCCTTCCAAAGTGTACTTGAACACTGATCCCCTATAGAGCAAAGGGGAACCCTCTGTCTTCTTTGGTGGCCCATTCCAGTTTGGCACAACTCCATTTGTTTATAAACATGGTGGGGCGGGTAGGTGGCACAATGAATAGAGCATCAGCCCTGCATTCAGGAGGACCTGAGTTCAAATGTGACCTCAGACACTTAACACTTACTAGCCATGTGACTTTGGGCAAGTTACTTAATCCCAATTGTCCTGCCCTCCCCCCTCCAAAAAGCAAGCAAACAAACAAAACCATGGTACAGTGGAGAGAGCACTCTGTCTGGAGTCAAAGGAACTGTGTTAAAATCTTTCTTCTCCTTATTCATAAGTTATGTGACCTCAAGCAAGACATTCAACATCTCTGGGCCTCACTTTCCTCAAAAGGAACAATGAGCTCAAAGGCTTTCCCCCCATCTCGGCAGCTGAATAGTGCAGTGGATAAAAAGTGGATTAAAAAAAAAGTGCATAAATTTCAAGTCAGGAAGACCTGAGTTCACATTTAACCTCAGACACTTAATAGCTGTGTGATCATGGCCAAGTCATTTAATCAGTGTCTGTCTCAATTTCCTCATCTGTAAAATGAGAATGATAAGAGCACCTTCCTTTGTGAATTATTATTATTATTATTACTAATAATTATATTTCTAATTCTTATGGATTCAAACTCTGCCTCTTTGTAAGTTTTTCCCATTGCTCCAAGTTCTGCTCTGGGGGCAGGTCTAATTCTTCTTGCAAATAGCTCTGATACTCTAGTGGATCACGACCTCATTGATGAAGAACTCCCGCAGACTCTTCATCCAGTCTGACATTTTTCCCTACTCATCTATTAGTTCTCCACAAGAAATCCTCCGAGTGTGCTGAGGTCATTCATCTAGCTCTCTTGACATTGCATTAGTATCAATGGAACATATAAATTGTCCCTACAATTGTCCTTCAAATATCTGAAGATATTTGAAGCTATGTAGAAAGCCAAAGTATTTGATTCTTTGGGGTCAATTTCCATGCAGATGTCTTTGAGATTGCGTCTTTGGCCTTCAGCTTTGAAGCCTGCTCTCACATCTTGCTAAGAGTCAACTGACTTTCCCTGTGACTTCCTGAGGCCTTGATGACAAAGCCTTTTCTTATGCAAGCTACTTTCAGGGTATGACAGACTATTCTATTGATAATAAAATTCCAGGATATGATTAGGATAAGAATATTTGAATACTTTTGGATCTTTAAAAATCTTGTTCAAAGAATCATTAAACAGAGTTCTTTCCTACAAACTACCCGCCTGATTGATTCTCACGTCTTTGCTCACACTTGGGGCTGGAGCCCATGATACAGCTATTATGTCATCCTCCTCTCTTTGCCATCTGCCAAATCTTCTATTCTCCAGAGGAAACATCCTCTGTTCATTCAACTAACTCTCCCATGGGTTTCCCTCTCCTGGAGGTCCACTAGCTTATCCAAAAATATGGTGCACCAAACGAAACTCAATATTCCAGATATGGAGTACATTAGGGCACCAGTGAAATCACCTTACTTGTTTTAAACACATTGCCTTTCATAGTTGGCTTACCCTGCAGATTTTTAGACCATGAGATTCTACCAATACTGTTTGTGAATACTTTGCCATTTCATCTCTAGAGCACACACCAGAAAATGCCTGGCTTCCCTACCTTTCACTATTGTACCTTCTAAGATGGTGCAGTCATTTCCCTTCACTTCCCTTCATTCTATCACTAACCATCTCAGAAGACTAACAGAGCTCTCCATTACCTACAAGGAGGCAATCATTCTAAGAACAACATGGATCCATAAAATTTAAGAATATAATTTTAAATAGATGTCACCATACCAAATTCTTACAATCTCCCAGCTATGTGGGAGGAAAATATTCAAAATTTAGAAACCTAGCAGAAGAAATCAAAGTCACGTGGGAATAGGATGAGGTCATACCATCCCTTTGTCCTGTGTGCTACTGGAGTAATCCCAAAGATACCATTTATTTGTTTATTTATGGCCCTATGTCTTGTGTCCTCATTTAGATTGTGTATTCCATTAGTAGGGATTCTGTCTTATACTTAATTTGTCTCCCACAGTGCCTAGTACTGTGCCATTACACATTAGCAGTCGACTTTTTATAACAGTTTAAGGTTGGCAACATGCCTTCTATATTACCACATTTAATTCTTGCAACAACTCTATAAGGTAGATGCTATTGTTATCTCTATTGTACAAATAAGGGTACTGAGGTTGGAAGAGGTAAAGTGACTTGACCACGGACACACAGTTGAGATGGAATATGAATCTAGCTCTTCTCACCTCAAGGCCAGTGGTCTATCCACTAGACCATCCTTCCTTTCTAGGTGCTTAACTTACCTGATAACTGATTTCAGCTGAATGAATGGTAGGAGATGTAGGGAGCATCACCAACGACCATGCTTCAAAGCAAACAGAAGCTTCAGGAGGACTCAGGGCAGCACAATTAAAGTATTTATCTTTGTGTACCTCAGGGGAGTATAAGAGGAGTAGCATTTAGCAGCATGCTCTCTCATTCTATCAGCAACAGTAAAAGTATTTTGTATGTCAGAGTGATGTATAAACTTGTTTTATCCCTCTTTATCCCTATTAGGGGGAAGAGGAAGGGAGAGGCAAAAAGGAAAAGAGAAGAGAAGAATGAGGGGGAAAAGAGAGGAGGGAGAGGAAGAGAGAGGGAAAGGGAGGAAGCAAAGAAAGAGAGGAAGAAAGGGGAGGTAGGAGAAAGAGAGAAAGAGACAAGATCCATCCAGTATGATAAAGAGTTATTATGTAAGAGTTGTCCTTACTTTTGAAATGTGGGACAAAGTGGAAAAAAATTATAACAGGCTTATGAATGTAAAGATTGATGCCATTCTGAGCTACCATCCAACATTAAAACAGATGATTCTAAGTTATAAAATCCTTTACCATTTTTGATTGAAGAAGTGGATTGATAGATGCCATAACTGGCCAAGTGGTCCCTTAGATTTCAGGGAGCCCCGAAGAATCATCAGATCATAGATTTAGAGGTAGAAAGTAACTTAAGAAAGGTTCTACTTTCTCCTAGAGAGCACATTTTCATTCAGGAATCCAATATTTAAATTTATACTAGTAGATTAGAGACAGTATAATGCAGTGGAAAGCACATTGGACTGGAAGTCAGTCACTGTACCCCTTGAGTCTCAGTTTCCTTATCTGTACAACGAGGATAATGTTACTTGTACTACCAACCTTGAAATGTAGTTAGGAGCAAAGGAGACCATTTGCATATATATAGCCCTGTTCAGCCCTAACATACTATGCAAATGGGTTGTTATTTTTATTATTATTAAATCTGCTGTATCACTTGAGTTAGTTTTACTTGAAAGATAGCACCAGAAATGAAGCCCATATTCTTTGACAACCTGTCTTTGCCCTTCATTTCTTCAGAATTAGGTCATGGTTCCAGCCGGCTGCCACAGGGAAGCGAGTGTCTGCATGACAAAACCACTGTACAATCTGAGTGTGACTGGCAGTCTCAACCTAAGCAACACCCAGGACTGGCCCTTGAAAATGCCACAGCATCAGACAGATAATAGTGGACTGGGAGAGATGATGAAGAAAGCCTGGCTATTCTGATTAACTTCAGTTTTAATGACTCCCTACCCCCACCTCCAACTTACCAGAAAACATTTGGATTTAGGTGATAATTTTTACAATTTTCTGGGAAGTCACTCACACACAATTCCCTCTCTCATGCAATGTTTTGCTTTGCTAATAATAGTCTTCCCCTACTGAGAGCAGAGGATGGCCTTTTCTTTGAGGATAAGAATGCAGCTATGAATCTAAGTAGGAATTCTTTCTATCACAATAGCTCACATTTATGAAGCTCTTTCCTCAAGAAAATGTCTGTAAGGTAAGTGGTAGAAGTATTATTGATCCACATTTTCCAGATCAGGAAACTGAGTCTCAGACACCATCACATGGCTAGTGAAGGATGGAGCAGCACTGGAGCCGAGGTATTCTGAATCTAAGTCCAACTCTATCAGCATCAATTAAATATGCAGGCTCTGGTGATACAAGGACAGAAATGAAACAATCCCTTAGCTCCAGGCGCTTATGTGTGACTGGAGGATGTACATAGGAATAAATACAAAGCAATTTTGAGGAAAAGAGAAAGCGTAAACAGTTAGGAAAGGGAGGGGGGTTTAAAAAAGTTCTTGGAATAAGAGGTACTTGAGCTGAGTCTTGAGAGAAGAAGAGGATTCTGAGAGGTGGGAAAGAGCAGGGAGTTCAGGGAAGGAGGGATTGGGGGAGGGGGATACTGCCTATACAAATGCACATAGGGAGGAGATGCAAGTTTAGAGAACAGCTTTGCTGAAATTTAGCTAGAGAATGAGAGGTAGAATCCTGTTTCTATTCCCCAAACATATCAATAAAAAGGTCATAGTGATTAATAGAAAGATGCCTTTTATATAATACTTATTGGATAGAGAGGCAGCAGGCATTGTGGAAAGACACCTGGCCTCAAAGCCAGGAAGACCTGGGTTTGAGACTTGCCTCTGACACATACTAGTTGTGTGACCCTAGGCCTGTCACTTAACCCTTCAGTGTTGCAGGCAAATAACTCTCTAATGCTCTATATAGCAGAGAAGCATAGGTAGGAGGAGTTTCTTTAAACCCAGAGTTTTATATATCAGAGCAATCACAGGTCCAAGTCACTATTGGGGTCCTTATCAGAGAGAGAGAAGTATTTTCTTTATATGCTTATGTGAAGCAAGGGAGGAGTTAGCTAAGGAAATTAAAAAAAATAGGATCATGAGAATGGTTCCAGTTTATGCAATATGGAGTTAAAAAATAACAAGACAAGAAATTATGTGAAAAGGTGGGTTCCTGCATGCAAAGGCACCCCTTAATTAGTTAAACAGAATTCTATCAAAAGCATTTGTGTTTCTAATGAACATTTCTACCTAAAGTGGGTAATACTGACCCTTTATATCCCTTTAGAAATAAGGCCTCATTGCCACCTTAAATATTGTACCGTGTAAGGTGTTTGTCCAGGGCTGCTAGATTTTAGGAGGAACTGAAGCAGTTATACAGGTATATGGTAGGGTTGTTTTTTTTTTAATGAGGCAATCAGGGTTAAGTGACTTGCCCAGAGTCACACAACTAGTAATTGTCAAGTGTCTGAGGTCGGATCTGACTCCAAGGAAGGTGCTCTATCCACTGGGCCACCTAGTTGTCCCTATACTGGCAAATGTTTAACAGCTGCTCTCCACCTCTGCCCTAAATGTGTACATTTTAAAGTTTTAATCTACATTATTGTCATTTTCTCCATCACTTTCTTCTAGACAATCAAAAAAATAATAAATTGAGCCTTGATCTGTTGCTTTTGCAGATATCTGAGATGTAAATGCTCACGCTGAAAATTTAACTATCAGGGGCCAGGATGCGCTGGCTCCAGTGCATCACTGAACTGAAGTGAATAAATGAAACCTTGGGAGAAAACAGCTTCCTTGTTTGAGGATTCATTCGGCTCCACAGCCGTTCGGTGCAAACTTTTCGCAGTTTGCTAAGTGCTGTCCCAGTGCTGGGATGCTGCTTTTTTTTTCTTTGCTCACTATCCAGTTGTTTAACCCTAGGGATTAATGCACCTCTGTGATTTGGGGCCTGAAAAGCTCTGGCTGACCATGTAATAAGGCTCCTCTGAGGGCAGGACTTTTGCTTTCAGGCTGATCGCTATAGGTCTCACTATACCATGGATAGTCAATATTTTGTTCTGTCTTCTTGGCCCTGGGATATAACTAGCAACATGTCCTCAAGGCACAGAGGAGGGAAAATATTAGTTTTCTGCTTCCTCCTCATATTCTAAGGCGAGAATCAACTGACAACTGAAGAGGGATAATTAGGTTGTATAAGGTTGTGTGGTATAATTTGAAGGGTGTTAGATAGACCCTCCCCGACAAATCTCTCTCTACCTCTAGTCATACCTCCAGGACTAAATATAAATTCCTTTGTGTAGCATTTAAAGCTCTGGGTCTTCCCCTCCCAGCTGGATTTTTTTTTTCTTTTTTCTAATTAAAGGAGCCATCCCTTGACTCACTTCTTAAAGAGGCCTATTCACTGAATGGGTGTTACCTCACTCTAAGTGAGTACCTGAAAAGGTCTTAACCTACAAGGGCCAGGGTCTCCCACTGCATCCTGGGTCATTTCCAAGCATCTTGATGAATATCTGGTCATTGGATCCAGATGGCTCTGGAGGAGAAAGTGAGGCTAGTGACCCTGCACAGCCCTCCCTCACTCAAATCAAAGTCAACTGGAAGTCTTGTCATCACTTCCCTGATGCCATAGTCCTCCTCAACAAAGGACAAACACAACAATAACAAAGCTTTTCACAGCCTATACTGTTCCCCTTCCCCTTTTGGTATTCTTAGATTTTACACTCTACCCCATCTTCACCCTGTATTCTATGAGCCAGGTATACTGCCTTCTACCCTGTTCCTTGCACAGAACAATCCATCTCCAGGCTCTGGTCATCTTAGCTGACTGTCTCCCCATTCCTGGCTGTCTTTGGAATGTGCTTCCACCTCCACTCTGCCTCCTGGCTTCCTTCAAGTTCCACATAAAACCCCATTTTTAAAAAAAAATAGAAAACATTTCCCAGTCCTCCTTAATTCTAGTCCCTTTCCTCTGTTGAATACTTCCTATTTATGCTGTAGTATATAGCATGTTTGCACACAGTTGTTGGCATGTTGTTTTTCCCACTAGACTGTGAGTCCTTGAGAGCTGAGACTAATTTTTTGCCTTTCTATTTCCAGGGCTTAGTACAGTACCTGGCTCATAGTAGGCCCTTAAATCTTTAATCATTGACTGACAAATACCACTGGTGGTGGCAGATGCTTCCCCAGTTTTTCAGAGTCCCCTATGAAAATGCAAACAACCAGGCAAGGACAATCCCCAAGGTATTCTCCAATGACAGCAGGTATTTACTGGGCACATATTGTCTGGCCTTGTACTAAATCCTCAGGATGAAAGGAAAAAGCAAAAAAGCAAAACAAAACACAAAAACCCCACTACCACCACCACCAAAAAACCCAAAATCTCAAACAACCCAACCAATCCAAACTCCCCCAAACAAAACAACTACAGTCTGTGCCCTCAAGGGGTAACATTTTAATAAAGAGGCAACATAAATAAATCAGTGGGTTCAGGGTTAATGCAGGATTGACCAGGAGTACCCTAGACAGAGAAGCATTAGCAGTTGGTGGAACCAGGAAAGGCCTCAGGGAGAAGGTGATGCCTGTGCTCAGGCTAAAAGGAAGATGGAGAAAATGAACTCTTAAGAGTTAGAGGTTGAAAGGAAGATTTTTGGCCTAGGCCTGAAAGTAGCCATTGGGAAGGAGGATGGAAGGTCTTGTTCAAGGAGCAGAAACAAAAATCTGCCATTGTGTCTGGATCATAAAGTAGGTGGAAGTCACATCAAAGAAGACTAGAAAGGTGGGTCAGGCTGTGAAGAACTTTGATGTCAAACAAAAAATATTTCATATTTGAACTTGGAGATAATAGGAAGTGACTAGAATTTGCTGAGACAGGAGAAGGGGGAAGGTGTGAAATAGTCTAATTTATGCATTGGCAAAATCCCTTTGGCAATTTAGTGGAGGACTGGTTGAAGTAGTTGGCGACTTGAAGCTGGGAAATTAAACAGGAGACTAAAATAACAATCCAGGAGGGAGGTGACGAGAGCCTAGACTAGGGTGGCATCCATGTGAGTTAAGAGAAGGGGATAAATGGGAGATGTGTATAGATAGAAATATAGGATGAGTAAGAGAGAGGAGCTGATGATGCCACTGAGACTGCAAGCCTTGCATACATTGGGAGGATGGTGATACTCTGTGCACTAATAAGTAAATTCAGAATAGGGGACAGGTTGGGAGAGGGAAGACAATGAGTTCTGTTTTGGATAAATTGAATTTGTTGTTGTTTGTCCTTCATTTTTGAAGAGTGCCAATTACATCACAGGATGAGATCTTGACCTTTGCATGAATTATAGGATGTACAGTTCAAAATGTCTGAAAGCTAGTTGGTTGCTCAGGACAGGAGCTTAGGAAACAAGGGGAGAGGTCATGAGGCTCCAAGGCTTTAAGGTGTCTGTGTTTATCTCTAGCTCTTAGAACAGTACACATAAGTACTTAATATATATTTGTTCATGATGATTCTACTATTGAACCTTTGCTTCCTCACTGACAGTTCAGTTAACCTGATTTGACCTGAGACAGCGATGGAAATGATGCTAGTTTGAGGATATACATGAGCTAGTGAAGGACAGGAAACTTATCATGATCACAGGGAGAAAGGTAACTTCCAGTTCAGTTCTGGGAGTTCCTTGATGAGATTAGGCTTCTAAATGTCTAGAGTGATTCATAACATTTCTACCTAAAAGGGATATTAGAGTTCATCCATACTGCTTCTCCCCCCCCTTTTTTTTAACTTAAACCAGGAGAGATGATTTCACTTCCCCAAGGTCATATTGCTTAGTAGGTGGCCTACTTAGATTCTGAACCCAGGCTTTCTGATTCTCTTTCCATAGACTTGTTTATACTCCAGCATTTATTTTCGATTATGGTAATTCACTGGCTCTAAGTATTCCCTTGTGGCAGGGTCCTCATGTGTATGGGCTTTTGAATATTCTCCCATAGTTTGAAAATGTTTTTCTCCCCTGAATTTTGCTTTCCCCAGCTCCCTGGAATGTGTGTGCATCTCTGTGTGCATGATGATGTTAGTTCACAAATTCTTCCTCATTAGTAGACACATTAGTAGTAAAAAAATGCTACTAGCATTGTTCACATTAACGTGGGATTAATGTGGTTACTGTCTGTAGATGTGTTATTCATTTTTTAAAAAAGGACTAAAATATTCTTTCCCTAAAGAAACTGCGACAGAGGTCTGTAGGTTGAGATGCTTATTTCCCTGAGATGTTTTAATTCAGTCATTTTCCCTAGGCAGGGAATGTGGAAGGGTTAGATTGAAAAAAAAATACATTAGCTTTTGATTGAGGATTGGAAGTAATCCAACTAAATTTTTAAATTTAAAAGAGTTTGCTGACTCAGGCTCCTTAGTGGCGTAATGGACAGATAGTCCTCAAAGCATTCATTAAAAGGGTTTCTTCTGCTAACTGAGGTCTAAAGAAAATAGTTGAAATGTAATTCATTGAACTAGTCAGCCCTATTTGAAATGGAATACTTAATTCCAAAGAATGCAAATGATATCTTGAAATTCGAAGGTAAAATTAAATTTACAGAGGCTAGAAATGAAAAAAAACTTGACAAAAAGACTAATATACTAGACACATAAGTTCCCTCTATGACTGATCACTTTAACTTTCTAGACACTATGTTTGATGGTATTTATTGCTCTTTGTATTCCGTTGGAGTCATCAATCTGTCCATAACTAAGTTTGGGATAGAAAGTGCTTCTTATTCTTCTGAGACCATTTGATTTGATTTGAATTTTATTTTTATCTTGTCCTGGTCCTCTCTGAAACTGCTTCCTCATTTCCTTCCTTTGACTCATTCTTAGGAGTAAGCCACAATTTTGCTGAAGATAACTCAGCTACATAAAATTGCTAATATTGCCACAGAATGTCGAAGCTGGAAAGGACCTTAATGATCATCTGGCTTAACTCCCCTCATTTAACAGATGAAGAAATTGAGTGCCCTCAAAATTACAGAGCCAGTCAATCATAGAACTGGATTTTTTTTTGGAGGGGAGAGGAGTAACAAATAATTGAATTTATTGATTCACATAATAAATCTCACAACTTTTTCACACCTTCAAAACCTATATGCAACATGTTCTCCTTACATTGCAATCACCTGTTTTGCCTGATTTTGCCACTGAGTTCACAAGATTTCATGCATATTCTTATTTTCATTTTGAAGTAACACTTTCATTACACTGGATACTACTACTTCTACTTTACTGCTACTGGTGCTATTGCTATTGTTGCTGCTACTATTATTCTATTACTGTTGCTGCTGCAGTTACTATTACTACTCCTACTACATGACTACTACTGCTGCTACTCTCCTATTATTGCTGCTACAGCTATTACTGCTGTTTCTGCTGCTACTACTGCTGCTGTTACTACTACTGTTATTGCTGCTACTATTGTTGATGCTGCTACTACTATTGCTACTTCTGCCGCTGCTGCTACTCTTCTTTACTGCTGCTGCCGCTGCTACACAGAGCTGAAATTTTAACCAATATATTCAAATGTTAAGTCTAGGAAACCAGAAAATAAAGATATGAATATCTGCCTCTGAAAGACAACCTAAAGGCTCTTGACCCTTTGACTTTGATTTGAATCACAGCCATACATATTGAGTCATGTGTATGGGATGCCATGGTGTTCCAACTCCTGGTGTTTTTGTCAAGTTCTCACTTTTGCCTTTTGTCCTATTACCTTTACCTCTTACGTAATGATTTAGTAAGTGTACGCTATTACAGGAGGACCTGGGAGAGTTGAGGAATGGTTGTAGTCATTTTGGAGGAAAATGAGAAGTAGTCTTCTCACTCTCTCCTTCCTTCAACCCTATATTCAGCCAGTTGCCACATCATCTTAAGATTTTCAGAACAACTCAATACCTGTTTTTCTATTCCCTGCCCTCCACCTCCTTATTGCCTCATGCTTGGAGTAGTCTAATAGTCTCTCTGGTTCTAATCTCTCCTTCTCCAATTTGTACTTCGTATCACAATCATAATTTTTCCTAAAACTATACTTTTAACATGTCATTCCATAGCTCAAAAGTTTCCAGAACTCCAATTGACTACAGGATATATCCAAATTCCTCAGCCTGACATTCAAGTCTCTCTATAGCCTGAGCCTACTATGTCTAAGTTTATTTCCCACTGTTCCCCATGAGAAAACCCACATTAGAAGGGAAGAGTCAAGATGGTGGCATAGAAGCAGGAGAACTCTGTGGCTACCCCCATAACCACCTCAAATACCTATAAAATATGACTCCAAAAAAATTTTAGAGCTCCAGAACCCACAAAATAACAGAGAAACAAAGCTCCCTCTGAAGGCAGCCTGGCAGGTGGATGAGAAGGATCATTGCAGCATGCTGGGAGCCAAGCCCAGCCAAGCTTGAAACTGAGGCTTTAGCCCCAGGGCTGCCAGGACAAGCCACAGCTGGAGCATTTGGGAGAGCAGATCACCGGCAGCTGTAGCAGTTTCCAGAATTATCAACCCATAAGAGCCAAGGACAAAGTGAAAGGTCAGTGGACTTTGGCTAAATTTGGGGGAGAGGAGTGGGTCTGGCTGTCTGCACCCAGAGCAAGAAGCATCAGAAGTAGTGGTCCTGCAGCCACCTCCACGTGACTGCTTCAGAGCTCCTGGCATGCAGATTGCAGGGAGGCCAAGCCACCATTCAGAGGCTAAGCACTCTTGCCTTAACCTGTCTGGATCAGGATAGGCATCAGGACCGTGGTCTTGGGTTGTGGTCCTGAGATGTGTGACCAGTGAGCTAAAGCTGGTGGGGGCTGTAGAGACAGTGGCCCCCTAATAACTCCAGCAGCTGTGAAAACTCCAGCAATTTGGCGCAAAGCTCTCCCCTCTGAAAGCAGAGTTCCATGGAGCTCAAAAGTCAAGTATTGACTGGCAACATGAGCAGGCAAAAGAAGCAAAGCAAGACCAGCAATCCAACTTTAGATTCCCTTTTTCTTTTTTGCTTTTTTTTGGAGGGCAATTGGGGTTAAATGATTTGCTAGATTGGGGACAAAAAAGATCAAAGCATGAAACAGGAGGAAGACAACACAGTCAGAACTCTCTCACCAAAAGCTTCCAAGAAAAATGTAAATTGGTTATAGGCCATAGAGGAGCTTAAAAAGGATTTTGAAAACCAAATAAGAGAAATGGAGGAAAAATTGGGAATGGAAATGAGAATGATGCAAAAAAATCATGAAAAGAGAGTCAACAACCTGACTAAAGAAAATAATACCTTAAAAAAATGGATTAACTCAAATGGCAAAAGAGGCCCAAAAAGCCAGAGAGAAGAATGCCTTAAAAAGCTGAATTTTCTAGATGGAAAAAAGAATCTCAAAAGCTTTCTGAAGAGAATAATTCCTTCATAATTAGAATGGAGCAAATGGAAGCAAATGACTTTATGAGAAATCAAGATACTATTAAAGAGATCCAAACAAATGTAAAAATAGAAGGCAATGTGAAATA
>JAQQSW010003822.1:0-14598 GCA_028646575.1 Pseudocheirus occidentalis | reverse complement strand
TGGGAGTTCTGACTGTGTTGTCTTCCTCCCGTTCCATGCTTTGATCCTTTTTGTCCACAGAAAAAGGATTCTAGAGTTTTATTGCTGTTCTTATTTTGCTTCCTTTTCCTCATGTTGGCCAGTCAATTAATTGATTGGGTTTTTTAGCTTTGTGAAACTCTGTGTCCAGGGGGAAAAGCACTGTTCCAAATCGATGAGGTCTTCCCAGCTGTTGGAGCTATTAGGGGAGTGTTGTAGCTCCCCCCCAGCTTTGGCTTGCTGAAAGCACTTCCCAGGACCACCACCAATGACCATGATCCATATCCAGGCCACTCAACACAAGAGCACTTGGCCCTGATCAATCGACTCAGCCCCCCTGCAGGATCTGCAGGCCAAGGGCTCTGAAGCAGCCCAGTGGGGGCAGCCTCCAGTTACAGCATTTCTTGCCCTTCCCCCACTGCTTCCTTGCCATGGGTGTAGATTGGCTCAACTGCTTTTCCTCCCCCAAATTTAGCTTGAAAACTTCACTCACTTTCACAGACATCTAATCCTGACTTAGTAGATGTGAGGATTCCTCCAGTGCAGTAGATCTTCTCTGAAGTAGACTCATGCTGTGGCTTGGGAGGCTAGGTTCCTCCCGGCTGCCTGGCCGCATGGTGGTTTCAGGATGGGCTGGTCTTGGTTCCTGGGTCTGCAGGCGTATGGGAGGAGCCCCTCATGCCAAGCTGCCTTTCTCTAATCCCTATTTTTCACACCTTGGTAGATGTGGCGTTGCTGAACGCAATGTAGATCTTCTCTCTTGTAGACTGGCTGTGGCTCGGCTGGGCTCCTCCTGACTTCCCTGGGCCCTGGCCGAGTTTTGGTTTCAGCCAGGGCTGGCCTCAGCTCCTGCCCTGCCCTGATGTTCCCCTGCTGCCAAGCTGCCTTCCACGAGAGATGTGTTTTCTGTATTTTTGTGAGTATGACAGTCCTAGAATTTTTCCAAAGTTGTATTTTATGGGTATTTAGGGTGGCTGCGTGGGAGCTGCTGGACCTTGCTGCTTCTACACTGCCATCTTGGCTCCACTCCCCCACTTAACTTCTGTGTGTCTCATTTTCCTCAACATCAAAATAGGGACAATAATAATAATTATGATGTAAGGAATGCTGGATAGGACAATTGCTTTTAAGAAATAAACCTAGCTAAGGAAAGGAATAGTTTGTAATCAGAGAATCACAGAAGTTACTGAGAGAATAATTGTAAAATATTTCACATATTGCCTAACAATTATTATTGTTGTTCTTTTTTGTTGTTAATTTGGAGAAAGTCAACTATTAAATTTTCACTGGGACCTTTATAACTCAGAAATTGACAAATAATGCAAATCAGGCCTCAATTGCTTTGTTGATAGCTGCCCTAGAGTTTAAAAAAGTGATGGAGAAAATGTTAATGATAAGGATTGTATTTAAAAGTCTATCATTCATTTTTATTTTTAGGGAAGAGAGCTGGTTGTTAAATATTTACCAGTATACATCTGCCCACTTACATTTTTAACTTTTGAACTCTCACCAATATGTTTCTATTATTGCCACCAGGGACTTAAAACAATGACATTTTAAAATCATAAACATTAACATTGAAATGAAGCAAAAGAAAGGAAAATAATAGTATAACCAACCCTATATTAAAGCAAATGAATAAGTAATAAATGGATCATAATATATAGAAAAACTTAAGTCATATTCATCCACTAATGTAATCGGTATCTATAGGGTGGAGCAGAGTAGGAATACACGGAAACATTCCAAGGAGGCCTATAAATCAGTAACAATCATACACTCAGAGTAATTCTCAGCTCTGCAACTATAAACTTCTGTATCTTTTTTCTGTCTCAGCAGCTGTCCATAAAATGTATTTGATAAAAGTAGCATCTTCGTCAAATAGTCACTTCCCAAGCTAAGCTGAGACAATACATGCTGTACCTGATTTAACACCTGATTTACTGGACATGACATTATGTGAAACTATCGATTTAACACCTGATTTACTGGACATGACATTATGTGAAACTATCTTATCCACTCAGTAATTCTCTGATTCTCTAATTACAAACTATTCCTTTCCTTAGCTAGGTTTATTTCTTAAAAGCAATTGTCTTATCCATCATTCCTTGCTTCAAGATTAACTAATTCAGTTCTGAAATCTCTCCTTTCATTCTCTTTCTCTTCCATTATCTTCCTAGATTCAGCCTCTGCATGCTCTCTGCAATGGCCTAAATATAGCCTGATGAATGAATGAATGAATGAATGAATGAATGAGTGAATGAATGAATGAATGAAAAAATAAAAATATTTATTAGGCACTTTTCATATGCCAAACACTGTTATGAATTTGGAATATAAATAGAAAAATTGAGACATTCTCAGACCTCAGCTCATACTTTCATTAGAATACACTCACTCTCTCACACACACACACACACACACACACACACACACACACACAACAGCTATAGTGGATTGAATGGGTCAGAAGTACTTAGGATTCATTGGCAGGGCAAAAGTCAAGTGAGGTATCCTTAAATTATATCAGTAGGTTAGATAGCTGTATTTGGGTATGGATGGGGCATAGATGCAGGTCAGATAATAAGGTCTAGATGACTGTAAAAGAATATTATGAGATCTGGTAGTCCTCTATCTCACAAAAAAGAACATAATTTTAAAGTATCAGTTTATTGAAGGCCTATGAATATTCAAGAAGTCTGATGGGGTTATTTAAACCTGGATACTTATAAATATCCAGCTGTATAAAGATATTTATTCCCAAATCATGCCATATTTCTGGTTGTGATATCTCTTTGGTATCTAATTTATAAAATACTGAAAGGCATATAGGGTCCTCCTTAGAAAAAATGCCCCACAAAAGATAATAATAATAACACAAACATTATAACCACAGCTTCTTTTACAATCTCCTCTATAGTCTTCTTACCAAAATGACTGACAACCCACACCAGAGATCTCAACAAATTTCTATCCTAGCCATACTTCAGTGACTGATGGCTACCTCTCTTAAAACACTATTTCAGTAAAACCCAACCACACTTCACTTCATAATGACAATGTCAAACTATTACCCTATGGCCTCAATCATTTCTAAACAAAAGCATTGTCTCTACCCAATACTCCTACTTGTGTGTTGTCTTCCCTTTTAGAATGAAAGCCCCTTAAATACAAGCGTATGTTTTATTTTTATGCATATCCATATTTCATGTATATGAATATATTCAGTAAATATAAATACATAATTCTTCAAAAAGAAGGATTAGGAGGAGAAGGAAGAGAAAAAAAATCTTTCAGAATACAAAAGCATAGGTAGGAAAATCAAGATCCTGAGGCAATAGGATAAGAAATACGTTATCCTTCTTGTCTGTTTTGAAGTTTTACTGAGTGTTCTTTCAAGTTAACCTGAAATTTTGTGTTCTAATATATTTATCCAATTATAAAAGTTCGTCATTTTATTCACCTGTGCAAGGATTTATAAAATGTATTAAATATAAATGAATAATAACTGGATAGAAACTTGTCCTATTTGTTTTGATAGAAACTTGTCCTATTCATTCATTCAACTATTTCTAGCTAAACCTCATCAAAAAAGATAAAACTATGATGGTGATGGTGACTATAGGTCACATTTATAGAATTTTTTTAATGTTTGTGAACACTTTACTTAAGCAAAATACTCACGACTGTGGAAGGAAGAATATTAGAGGTAACTATGGAAATTCTTGTCACCAATGAATAACAATAACTACTCTGTCTATATATGTGTGTGTGTGTGTGTGTGTGTATAAATATACACATATGTACATACATCTATACCTGTGTATATACATATATAGATGTGTGTATGCACATATACACATACACACACACATGATTTCCATTTTGTAGAAGATATTGTACCCAAAAGTAAGCAATGCATATCTTTGTTCCATCTGGAGGGTTGTGGTTATGATGGCCTGTTCACCATAAGGTAAAGCATCTATTTTAAGAAGGGGTGTCTTAGATGCATTGTAATGCATCAATATAAATCACAATCAAGAAAGTCTTCCCTGGGAAAGGTTTGAAAAATCAATACTGATTCTTTGCTAAATCAATATCTCCTTTACATGCCAGAAAATATCTTCATTCTCCTGAGGCTAACTGTAAGGGAACACTCTTTAACAATCATCAGAAACTTGGCTCAGTGATGAGTGTCCCTTGCTGAAATCAGATATGCTAAAAAAAAAGAAAGAAAAGAAAAAGAAAAGATTATTACCAAGAAAGTCTAAAGTTTTGGCTTCTGTGTGGGCATAATGCGTGTTGTAATCTCCTTACCATGTCTAGAGTTAAAGTTCCAATCATTGATGTGGTAATCTAAGAAATTAACTTAGTGATTCTTCTATCCTTCTGTCTTTTTGTCTCTCTCTGTCTCTGTCTTTCCATCATAATCATTTCAAAAGAGCATAGAAATTCCTGAAGACTTTCCATCCTCTTTTGAACAGAGTATCTATCAAATAAAAATACAAGGTCAGAAGAAATTTTAAACTGAAGGTACTTAGACTAAAACATGAATAAAGCTTATTTAGGAATTTCAGGAGAGAATTATCAAAAACCAACTTCTCATAAACTTAGTGTTTTTGGTCTTTCAATCATCTCCAATCTATACTATATCTCTATCTATCTATCTATCTATCTATCTATCTATCTATCTATCTATCTATCTATCTATCTATTTATCTATCTATCCATCCATCCATCCATCCATCCATCCATCCATCCATCCATCTATCTATCTATCTATCTATCTATCTATCTATCTATCTATCTATCCATTGGTCATACACACACACGCAAACACACACACACACACACAAACCTCTTCTTTATATATAATCATTCTCATGTTGTCTCTCCCATTAGAATATGAGCTACTTGAGAGTGGGTACTCTTTTGACTTCCTTATCCTCAGTGTTTATGGAACAGAATCAAGATTTATATGTTGCCTATGTGCCAGGTACTGTGCTAAACACTTTTTATATTGGTATCTCTTTTGATCCCCACAACATCCCTGTGAGATAGGTGTTTTTATTACTCCAGTTTAACAGTTGAGGAAACTGAGGCAAACAGAGATTAAGCAACTCATCTAGCATCACACAGCTAGTAAGTATTTGAAACTGGATTTGAACTCAGGTCTTCTTGAATCCAGGCTCTGTGCTCTATCCACTGTACCACTAGATGTTGACACACCACTTGACATAGTACAGGCAATTAATAAATACTCAGGGATTTACTGACGATTTAAATTTTTCAGCATCCTTTCATGCAGTTTAAAAACAAGAAAAGTTAATTGAACTGAGGCATTGATTGTAAATGGTGCTTAGATATTTTATTATTATGTGCCCTTACCAGATTAAAAGCTCCATCAGGGCAGGTATTATATGACTTAAGTAAACATAACACAGTGCTTTTCCCACAGACGGTTCTTAATATATTTTAAATTTTGTTATTTATTATTATTGTTGTTGATTTATTAATAATTTATTATTAACAATATTTGTCATTTGTTATTAATAATATTGTAATTTTTAAAGAATAGTTGATAACTTCAACCAATCATCAACATTTGTTAAGTTTCTACTATGTATTTACTAGGTATCCACTAGGTTTCAACCATACTTAGGAAAGGCCATAAATAAAAGTGATTATATATTTTAATAGAAAAATATTTGTTTTTACTGGTATTTTCATGGATGTTCAGCTAGTATCAGACTGTTAAGAATCATTAATGGGTTATTCTAATTGAAATAAGAGAGAATTTAGGAAGGGAAATAGTATGAAATAAGATTAGACAGACAGGAACCATATTTTGGAGGGTTTTAAATGTTAGAGTAGTTTGTATATTATACTAGATGCAAAATTAAAAAAAAAACCTTGTGTTTTACAAATACCAGCTTGACAGCTCTGTGGAGGACATATTAGAAACAACAGAGACCTGAGTAAAGGACAGCAATTAGGAGGCTATTGTAATTGAATAGAAAAGAAGTGGTGAGGGCATGAACTATGGTATAAGGGAAGAAAGGAGTTATGAAAATAGGGTCAATAATACTTAACAATCAATTATTAGGAAAGTGAGTGAGAGGGAGTAGTCAAAGGACTGGAGTGATTGGAAGAATGGCACTATGCCCACGGAAACAAAGAAATTTAGAGTTGAGAGAAGATAAAGAGTTCCATTTGGGGCATGTTGGAATTTATATATCAAGGATATAACCAAGGGGAAGTTTCTGGGAAGTTGGCATTGTGGTACTAAAGGGTAAGAGAAAAATTAGGAATAGGAACAGAATAAGGGAGAATATGTAATGTGAGAAGCAAGGACAGTCCAGGACAGAGTCTTGAAGGACAACAAAGCATAGAAGTCAGACCTTGAATGATCCTATAAAGGAAACTGAGAATGGAATGGTCAGACAGGTACAAGAGAACCAAGGAAGGGTAGTGTGAAGAAAGTGAAGGAAGAAAGGGGAAGTTAATGAGTATATAGTACCTACTACGTGCTTGTGGTTTGTCCTCAAAGAGGACCATGACATCAAGAAGATAATGACATGATATGCCATTGAACTGGACTTGAGTGACAAAGGGCTTTGCCAAGTCACCAGACTCACTTTCTCCTCCAGAGGCATCTGGGGTCAGTGACCAGATATAGATAGGGATGACTGGAGATGGTCCAGGATTCAATGGGAGATCTTGATGTTTTTAAGATAAGGTGTTTCCAAGTTCTCACTTTGAGGCAATGCTCATTCAGTCAATAGGCCTGTTTAAGAAGTAAGTCAAGGGGGTAGCTAGGTGGCACAGTGAATAGAGCACCAGTACTGGAGTCAGGAGGATCCGAGTTCAAATCCAGCCTCAGACAATTGATACAAAATAACTAGCCATGTGACCTTGGGCAAGCCACTTAACCCCAACTGCCGTCCAAAAAAAAAATAAGTCAAGAGATGACCCCTTTAATTAAAAAAATCAAACTGGCAGAAGACCCTCTATGTTGCTGGCCAAAAGAGAAACAATTAATATTTCCATTTGCTCTGAGTCAGGAGGGCCCAAAAAATAATCATTAAGTAGTATTTGGTCAGGGACCTATTGTTGTCTAATCTCTGAGAGGCAGAGTAAGTTATACCTTTTACAAACATCTCACTTTACCCATTCAACAAGCCTGGGTAGGTAGAATGAGAAGGTATCCAGGAAGAGTTAGGACTCAACAAGACCACTAGAAATAATTCAAGTGGAATGAGGATTGAGAAAAGGCAATTGAATTTAATAACAAAAAATAAATTTAAAAAAAATTTTTAAAGGTATGATTAAAGGTAAGTTTGCAAGGGTGTGAGATACTTCACAGTGGCAGGTAAGAAAATGATGTTTTCTGTCACTCTTAATATACTGATCTATGCATAGATTGGGAAGCTGAGAAAAATGGATTTAGTTGAGCACATTGTGCTACCATAAGAAATTTCCAGACATACTCCATCAAGTCTTTATATTATCATTAATAATAGCAATAATAATAATAATAAGTGAAAATCCTCACTCAACTGTTGTCCTAGAGACAGATCTTTTCCCCCCTCTTGGCCACTATCACTGAATTCTTCGGCAAAGGAAATCAAAGAAATAAAGAAAAATGAAAGTCTTCAGCAGTTCTGCCTGTATTTTCCTTTTGTGTTAACAATGGCAGAAAAGTGAAAAGCAGGGCAAGGGTGTTAAGAATCACATTTTTTAGATATTAAATAACATCATTTTAACTACTGGTGCTATTAATGCCTTTTCTGTTCAACATCCAAGTAGTTGACATTCTATTACGGGAATTGAGTCATAGAAATCTTTACCTTCTCTTTCTAAAAACCAGAAAACATAAGGCAATTGCAGATAAATAGATGGCTCACAATTTTAGCTGAAACACAAATAACATAATTAATGAATTTTACTTCCTCAGTTTTCCATAATCAACAAAAAAATCATTTCATTAGTCATTTGATCATTTTGATTTACAGTATTCAATGACTCTGCAGTCTCTTTTTAACAAGCAGTGAGACCATTATGAATGTAATTGCAGTTCATTTTTCATTATCTGTTGCCAAAAATTAAGACACAGGAAAATTCTATGAGGATGTTGATAAAACCTTCCAAATTAAATCATCGTAAAATGCAATAATATTAGATAGTATCAATACAAAGATTGGCATAGAGGAAAATAGTAAAAATTATTTTGGTGGATATGAGTCAGTATGAAGATGTTTTTAAAATTCCAATTGAAGTTACACCTATATTTCACAAGTACTTTCATCAGGTAATTAGAAAGTGTTGAACACAGTATCAAAAAATGAATTCAGTTATTTCTTAACGGTTAGGAAATGAATGATTATCATTGCCAGAGATACCAATCACAGTCTGTGTGATCTGAAACATTTTTTATGTTTATAAAAGTAACCACAAACTAGATTCAAGGATACATATGGGGAACATTTATGATATAGCAGCAGATAATCACTAATCCAAACAATTCTAACAAGATATTGTTCTTATGAAATGGGAAAACTCCATAGGAACAGGAATAAACATAAATAATGACCATTTAATAAGGAAATTTAAACAATGAAAAGTAATTGTTACAATAGGGAGGCTAAGCACAGAAATAATCTCTTCAAGCAACAATATATGGCAGGCAAAGAAACACTAACTTTGAATATAAAATAATGTTGCAAATCCTTATGGAGAATTTTGGAAGTTTATGAGTTCTATCATCTCATAAAAAAGAAGTACTAGGGAAAATGAGTTGGAAAATTTGACATTTAAAGACGAAACTAGAAGGAAAACAAACAGATGGAAAATTTTAAAGTTTGGTCAAAATTTTTAAAAAGCAAAATTTATTCATCAATGGGAATGGAGTCATCACATCTGGACTCTAAAATAACAGTCCTTTATGTTCTATAAGTGAAAACTGAAATAACACTAAAGAGAAACAAAATGAGAATAGCAGATTGAACATACAAGTGTAAATAGAAGAAATAAAGACTAAAGGTGGCATAGTTTTTTGTTTGTTTGTTTGTTTGTTTTTGCTTGTTTGGAGGGCAATGGGGGTTAAGTGACTTGCCCAAAGTCACATGGCTAGTTTTTGTGTCAAGTGTCTGAGGTCGGAATTTAACTCAGGTTCTCCTGACTCCAGGGCCAGTGCTCTATTCACTGTGCCACTTAGCCATCCCCCAGGAGGCATAGTTTTGAGGGAATTTAGTAATTATTTCTCACAATATCTAAGAGTGAATTAGAAAAAAATTACAAAGAATATTATTACCAATAAAGATGTGACCCATAAAGTAGCAATAATTATTCACCCATTTGTCTTCTCTATAGAATCTTTATCAGAATGATCTATAAATAGAGGGTAAATGATGAAAAAATATTAAAAGTGAACAAGCTTACTTTTGTGAGCAATATTATATAATAGACCCCATGTAAATAGTTGCATAACTGAAAGTTTTAGACAATATAAGATCCTGCCATGTTTATTTATAAACTATTTTTAAACTTTAATTTAATTTTTTAAAATAAAATTTAGACTCTCCTTATCTCTACATATGCTAAGAAAATACATGAAAATTTATATGTATGCAATAGAATATACTGGGCTAATTGCAATGCTGGATTTTCTCTTCCTGACGGGATATAAATAGCATGTAAATTATTCAATTTATAGGTCTAATCTAATATGAGGCCTGCAACTTATTTTAATCTATGAACAACTAAGGTGTTAATACTGTGAAGTAATGAAAAAGATTCTGGTTGGCTGAGCATACAGAAGACTTGATGAATTAGAAGGTGATAAGCATAAACAAATTCACATAGAAAAGAGTTGATATGACTTCTCCCTCAGCCATTCCAGGATTTTCCTTCCCAGAGATAACCAAGGAAAAACTTCTGTGAACTGCTGGGTGGAGAAGGGACAGTGAGTACTTCCCATTCAAGTATAATGTGTCCATAAACATATGGTGGAGCTGTTTCTTTTGTGTTTGTTCCTTCTGGATCTTAAATGAATGAGAACCTGGAGATAATATTTATTAGTTTTGACTTTATGACCTTCCAAATGTTGGAAGCACAATAAAATGTCCATCTAGCAACTGGACGTGGTAGAAATGGCTAATGACAGAAGAAGGGTCTATAGACAAAGGTGTAGAGAGAGTTCATTATCTTTCCAGAGGTGAAAAGACAGTCATAGGTTGGTGGCAAGCATAGGGACCTGCAAAAAGAAAACTGGCTATGGACACCTAAAGGATAACAATCATCAGAACATAGCAGAGTTCCACCTGAGACAAACCTATAATAACTTATAATACAACAAAGAGAGAAAAGAACACCCTAGTTTGGGGTGGCTAGGTGGTGCAGTGAAGAGAGTCCCAGCCTTGGAGACAGGAGGACCTGAGTTCAAATCCAACCTCAGACACACACTTACTAGCCGTGTGACCTTGGACATGTCACTTACCCACAATTGCCCTGCCTTCCCCCCTCCAAAGAGCAGCAAAAAAAAAAAAACACCCCAGGTAAAGAGTTTAGAGGTTCCTGTCAGCCTCATATATTTTTCTACATGTATGCCAACAACAAAGTTAACATCATTTCTCAAGCCCCAATTATTAATTTAGAATGAAACATACAACCTCAAGACTTATACTCCCCAACTTATTTGCCACTATAGAGAATTCTGTTTGGAAACAAGACTTGATTTCAAGTCTCATCTCAGACTGTGTGACCCTGGGCAAGTCATTTAACCTGTTTCAGTTTCCTCATCTATAAAAATGAGGTAATAATAGCACCAACCTCCCAGGGTTATTACGAAGATCAAGTGAGATAATTGCAAAGTACTTGGCTTAGTGCCTGACACAAAGTAAACACTGTATAAATGTGAACTCTTTTTGTTGTTTATGTTGTTGTAAAGAATGAGACACTCTTTGTAAAACTCTTTTGTAGTCATCATCATGTTGACAGCAATATGGAACAGGACAGAGGCTCCTGAGTGAGATTTGCATTGACTTAAAAGAATCCAGTCTAACCATCCTCAGAGGGCAGAAAAAAATAACAAAGAATGTCAATTATACAAACTCTGATATGCTGTTTGATTTAATATATTCATAGAACTAGTCTATAAGTATGTACATCTTGGAAAGCTATTGCAGATGGACAATGAGTAAGTGAAGAATTAACAGGATGATGAGAGTAGGGTAGATTCCTTTGGAAAATGGTGGCATGTTTCCAATTGTCCTATTTCTTACTGAAACAAATATCTTTTTTTTTAACATCAATATTCTCCCAATGATGCTAAATTGGTAGGAGTTATTTAAAATTTTTGTTAAGAAAGCTTAAAAATGCTTGGTTTCCACAGGATAGTAAAGCAACATATACTGTAGTGAGACTGCATAAGCAAATACACAATATCAATAATCATTTGCATGCAAAAGGTGTTATTTTATAAGTAGATTAAAGTTAGCTACATAATACAGGGAAAAAAGTGGGCTGCTAATAAAATGTAGTCGTATATGCTACATTAGCCATGTGGTTGTTGTTTTAACTTAGAAGAGAGCTTCCAGAGGATAATGTATGGGAGAATATAGGAAAGAGACTCATGTGAAGGAATCACAGATGGCTTGTGACCAACACCATTGGAAAGAACGCTCACGTTGTTGAGATTATAGATCCATTGAAGTAATGAATTAATTACTTGCCTTAAGTGCTCTGAAGTTTTAGAATGTCAACAACATTTATATTAATAAATAAATATGAAAACACATCCAGAATTAACTATAATTGCACTTGGCAGTTATCCATGTAATCTCTTAGGTTCAAAAGTACAGATACTTAATAGTTGACTGTTTTAAAAATAAGAACACAAATTGGTTAATTCAAATACTTCTATTTTCATGCAGTCTTTCAATTCATTTTAACAAATACATCTTATAAATATATATGTACTAGTATTCTTATTCTGAAAAAGGAAAACCTGCACAATTATGAGAGTATTTGTCAATGTGCACCATAATGGAAACAAATAATTTTGAGATGAAAGAGTGTTTATATAATTTAACACAACCTCTGAATTTCCCAGAGGTAGAAATAAACCCAGAAAATTTGACTTCCTGATTATCACACAGTTTTTGAGGTACAGAACTAGAACCCTACTGAGTTTCACATATACATGCAGCATACTTTCCATTTTATCACTGAAGTGGGCAATGACAATTTTCTTAGGGAAATTGATCCCCATTAATCCATGCCTGGAGACCATTATAAATTGAAGCATTACTCCCATTCCCATCATTCTCTCCTCACAACTATCTTCCCTATCTCCCCAATAGGCCCACTGAAGGCTTAGTAAGAAAAAATAATTATGCTTAATTCTACTTTCAATTAATCTTCTTAATTTCAGAAAATATTCATTATGAAGTTTTTCATTTGCGCTAAACATATCTTGAAAGTATGTGCTTCTTCAGAGAACAAACAAAAATTCATTAAGTATCTATTATTTATTTTATAGATTTATACTTAGCGTTGAAAAGAAACTTAGAAGTCATTTAATACAATTTCCTGTGTTCATAGTTAAGGAAACTGGGACCAAGAAAGTTTAAATGATTTTCTGAGGTCACACATTTAATAAAAACGGATTCAAATCAAGGTTGTCCAGACTCCAGGTACAGGGTTCTATATTATGTCATGAAGACAGATTTTTAAGATTGCCTTTTAAGATTTTAACCTAATGAAATAAGTCAGTAACTTACATAGTAAGGTTACTATAAAGGCAAATACATTTTCACTTATTTTACATTACAAATGAATTGTATTAAAACACCTTTGTGCTTATTCACTCTTCATTTTGGCTTGCTTGCTGTTTTTATCTTCGGGATCTTTTCTGCTGTTTTGACATGCTAAATTAAAAGTTGGATCTTATGAAGTTAATTTCCTGTTACTATCAAAGAAAACTAAGCATATAAAAAGTTAGTGCACTAGAAAAATTTACATTAATGGTACATTTACTAAATTGAAATTCCTATGAAATAATACTATTTGAAATTATATGGCCTTTTCATTTCAGAAGATCCCCCAAGTGTTGTACAAACTAATTGTAAAGCATACACAGGGGTCACATTGTCCCTTACATATATTCACTCTTCCTTTTGGTAAAATGGTAGCTTTGTAACCATGTACTAGTAACCTCATGTAACACTTAAAGGCAGAAAATGGAAATTATCTGTATTCAGTTGAAAATGCCAGAGGAACTTAAATCAGTAGGATGCAACTATGCAAAATGAGATTATACCAGAAAACGAGAGCTAATGCCCCAAACTTCCATACCTGGCTGGGGAAATGAAACCGATTAAAATGCTACATACGGAATTGCAAAAGCCCACTATCTCTAAGATGTTACCTAGCTCTCAAAATCTGATGAACCTGGGGAAATGATCTTTTCTGAAACTATTAACTGAGACCACAAATCAGAGACCAAACCTTATTGCTCCCAAGGATGCAAGGAAAAAAAAGTATATATGTTAGAAAGTAGTAGCTTTCATTGACAGTCGTGGGTTAATCATGACAAATTTTAGTACAGACACACACACACACACACACACACTCCTCTGTTTTAGGTATTGGATTCGTTTTATAATTATTTAAATGTGATTTAATATTACAATAGATTCTGTTATGTTGATGTTGAAAGGGAAAGATTACACATTTGGTATAGGTGACAGGGATGTACTAAAAATCTATGTATATAAGCAATACTTTTTGACCCATAGTGTGTGCACCCCCAAAACTGTGTGCAACAGAAATCCTTACCCAAATAATTCTCAGAGGTTTTTCAAGGTAGGAAGCAGAAAAGAATGGTTAAGTATTATGATCTTGAGAAAGGGACACCCTCCTGACAAAGAGTCAAGGAGGAGAAGCAATTTACAAAAGGAAATGGTAAGGTTATAAAGCCCTAAAGTGGAATTCTCCCCCACTCCCCTCCTGACCCTTTTCTTCCATTGCCTGGAAGTTAGGTGTACTATCTAAGGGCAGCAATGTACCTCAAGTACTGGAACAAGGAAAGAGTAGACCACCGAATGTACATTTAAGAAAGCACTTTGTCCTTATTTGGCACTGAGGAGAGGGATAACACACTTCTGCTCTGAGTTCTGGGTCCTTGTAAATCATGAGATTTCCAGGGAAGGGGAACTTGGGCCTGTTTCCCATGAAAAGCCTTACTAGATTTTAGAGTATAGTCTGAGAAGTTTTTACTTCTCTCACTCAATAGTGAAGCTGAATCACTATGATTATCACAGGATTTTAATTCATTTTCAAGTTGTCTATTTTAAGATTTTCTACGTATTCCTTCTTTTCCTCAAAAATGTAAATATATCTGATAAATAATGAATAATAATGGGGCCTTTAAGAATCTCAGCCTTTCATAAACTCTAAACTGGGCATCATGCCACATAGGAGAGTAGGGGGCATGGGGATGAGAGGGGGAAGGACTGAGGGGAGGGCAGGGTCTGCGGGAGGGATGCTGGAAGCACACACTTCAGTAAAGGGACA
>JAQQSW010003821.1:0-14598 GCA_028646575.1 Pseudocheirus occidentalis | reverse complement strand
ACTCTAATTCTGAAGAAATTATTCTCTTCAGAATGTTTTTGAGATTCTTTTTCCATCTGACAAATTTGACTTTTTAAGGCATTCTTCTCCTCATTGGCTTTCTGGGCCTCTTTTGCCATTTGGGTTTATCTATTTTTTAAAGTGTTGTTTTCTTCCGTTAGGTTGCTGACTCTCTTTTCATGATTTTCTTGCATCATTCTCATTTCTCTTCCCAATTTTTCCTCCACTTCTCTTATTTGTTTTTCAAAATCTTTTTTCAGTTGATCTATAGCTGCTAGGAATTCTTCAGGTGTCTTGGAAACATTTGGTGTACGAGTTCTGACTCCCGTTCCATGCTTTGATCCTTTTTGTCCACAAAAAAAGGATTCTAGAGTTTTATCACTGTTCTTATTTTGTTTCCTTTTCCTCATGTTGGCCAGTCAATTAATTGGTCGGTTTTTTTAGCTTTGTGAAACTTTGCTTCCAGGGGTCAAAGGTCTGTTCCAAATCGCTGGGGTGGCTAATTGGCACAGTGAATAGAGCACTGGCCCTCAAGTTAGGAGGATTTGAGTTCAAATCTAGCCTCAGACACTTAATCCTTACTAGCCATGTGATCTTGAACAAGTCACTTAACCCCAATTGCTCTGCCCTCCCCCCTCTGAAAAAGCAAAAAAAAAAAATTTAAAAAATAGCTGCCAGAGCTATTAGGGGTGTTGCAGGGCCCCCCCAACTTTAGCTTGCTGAAAGTGCACCCCAGGACCACCACCCAAGACCATGTTCCAGATCCAGGCTGCTCAATGTAAGAGCACTTGGCCCTGTTCAAGCGACTCAGCCCCTCTGTGGAGTCCTCAGGCGAGGGGCTCTGAAGCAGCCTGGTGGGGGTCACCGTTGGTTGTAGCATATCCTGCCTTCCCCCATTGCTTCATTTCCCCGGGGGCAGATTGGCTGAACTGCTTGTCCTCTCCCGAATTAAGTTACAAAATTTTACTTTCACTGACTGTCTCTAATCCTGGTTTGCTGGATGTGAAGATTCCCTTAGGTGCTGTAGTTCTTCTCAGAAGTTGACTAGCACTGGCTTAGGAGGCTCTGCTCTTCCTGACTGCCCTGAGGCCTGGCCTGGCTGTGGTCTTGACTTCAGACTGGGCCGGCCTCGGCTCCCAGGTCCGCCGCGATGAACCCCTGCTGCCGAGCTGCCTTCAGCGAGAGATGTGTTTTCTGTATTTTTATGAGTCTGAGAGTTCTAGACTTTGTCTGGGCTCATATTTTATGGGTGTTTAGGGTGGTTGTGTGGGAGCTGCGGGCTCTTGCTGCTTCTATGCTGCCATCTTGGCTCTGCCCTCCCTTCCCCCACTTTGTTTTTCTTTGTCCAAACCAGGAGAAACTGAGATGACACAATCTGATGGGATTTTATGACAAACAGTAGACACTTCTCTTTCCAATTAAGCAGTGATTTGTCACTGCTTTCTACATTACAACCCTCTTGGAAGAGTGAAGAAGGGCAAATGTTATCCTGATTTTTTTTGAGGGGATTAAGTGACTTGCCCAAGGTCACAAAGCTAGTGAGTCAAATGTCTGAGGTCAGATTTGAACTCATCTTCCTGACTCTAGGGTCAGTATTCCATTCACTGTGCCACTTAGCTGCTCTCTGATTTTTTTTTAATTGGAAGAGAACAGAGTTTGGGAATTTGAATTTGACTGCTGGGAAAATTCCAGAATGGATCATCAAAGAGATGGTTGGTGAACGTGTAAAAAGAGAAAGTGACTTCACAAATATGGCTTCATCATGAACAGACTAAATTCATTTCCCTTTTTAGGGGGGAGGGGGCAGGAGTACTAACCTAAAAGAGGAGAGTGAAGGATGTGAATATAGTTCACTTAAATATCAGCTCAGTTTTTCTTTGTGTTATTGTTTATAAAGTGTTTCTTACTATTGTGAGAATGGAGAGATGTGAACTAGACAATAATACTGATAGATTACAAAACTCGCTGGATGATTAGTTTTAACAATTTAATAATTAAGTCTCAGCATCAGTTACTCATTTAATATTTGTTAAATCCTGGTTGCTCACTATGCCAAGTAGTATTATACAAAAGACAATCCCTGTCATCAAGAGGCTTATAAACAATGTGTGGAGATGACAAGCAAAAGAATAAAGCAAGTCCTATGCAGGATAAATAGGAAATAATTAGCAGAGGGGAGGTTCTATCTTTATGAACAGTCAGGGAAGATTTCCAGTAAAAGGAGAGATTTATTTCGAACTTAAAGGAAATAAGGTACAGTGGAGGAGGGAGAACATTCTAGGCGTGGGAGGTGGCCAGAAAAAATGCTTAGAGTTGAGAGCTGGAGTGTCAAGAGCCAAGAGACCAATATCACTGGATTGAAGAGTACTTGTAAAAAAGTAGGATGTAAGAAGACTGGAAAGTAGGGGTGGCTAGGTGGCGCAGTGAATAGAGCACCGGCCCTGGAATCAGGAGTACATGAGTTCAAATCCGGCCTCAGACACTTGACACAAAAACCTAGCGGTGTGACTTTGGGCAAGTCACCCCAGAAGACTGGAAAGTAGAAGGGAGACTGGCTATAAAGGGCTTTGAATACCAACCAGACAATTTTGTATTAAATCCTGGAAGCAATGGGAAGCCACCGGAGTTTATTGAGTATAAACATTTCAGTCACCTAAAAAAATTTCCAAACATTTTTCATTTCCTCTCTTCTTTCTAGTGAATATTTTATTAACATCAATTTTGTTTTAGCTGAGACAGGCCATCGTGTAGCTTTTGTTTAAATTTTTATTTCAAACTTTAGATTTGTTTTCCTCCTTTGAACAGGGAGCTGACAGAGGACAGACTAAACCTGTCACCAAGACTAGGGTAATCTCTTCCTGAGGAAAGAAGCTAGGTCCAAATAGAAAAACAAGAGAATGCAAACCAAAGGTCAGGCTGGGTCAGAACCAGGGATTTTTTCAGCACTGAGAGGTAGGGGGCTAAGACAGACATGGGAAAGCTTTTTGTGGAACTCAATATGGTATCAAGAGCCAAGATCCCAAGAACTTGGTTGAGCTAACTCTTGTACAGTCTGCATTCTTAAAATCTGGGATTTTTCTTACCATATTGGACATGTCTATGGAGAAACTTTTCTCCTTGACCAGTTAGGTTTTGACTTATGAATATTATGAGTATGTTTTAAATGAAATAATGTAAAATGATAGAAAGGCTGATTTCCTTATTCTGATAGGAGGTGAAGATGAGAACCAAATTGCTGTTTCTTTGGATCTAGAAAGTATGTGTGTGTGTGGTTGTTTGTTTTTTCCTAATCATCAAGTGAATTGGTTCTCTACTTCCTAATCTTTCTTTCATTTACAATCCCAGATGGAAGGCAGAATGAAAATTTTTAAAAAGGTCTTTAGATATTTGGGAAAGACTGTTCTGCCTGGGAAGTTATGGTATTTACTTTTATATAAGAGTTGTGGACAAAGAACTGGTTTCTGAGTCAGGAAAATCTGGGTTCAAGTGTTTCTTCTGACACATACTGCAAAGTTAGTTGACAAAAGGGAAAGGGGAGTAGAGAAAGCCCTAGTCTTGGAGTCAGGAAGACCTGAGTTTGGGCTTTTATTATAACTTTCTGTCTGACCTCTGTGGGGCATATATTTTCTAACAATATTCCAATTAAACATTGAAGACTTTTTTAGGAGAGGATATTTTCTAGAAATTTTCCGTGTAGTTTGTTCTTATGATCTTCACCTCACCTGTACATTCTTGTTATGTCAGTCATTTAATTAAATTTTTTTTAAAAAATTATTAAGTGAAGATTTGTAAAGGATTGTGCTAGATAATGGGGCTAAAAACACATAAAGTATCCCCTGCTCTCGAAGACTACATTATTCTAGGCAAGCAAGGAAGAGATAAATATGTACAAAGATAAGTAAAAACAAAACACAAAGTTATATAAATTAATTTCAAGAGAATAAGTGCACCATCTAGGGGGTGAGGGCCTCATGTAGGAGGGGTAGAACCTAAGTGCTGCTTTGAAAAAAGTTAAAAATTCTGTGAGGCAGAGAGAGAAGGAAGGAATTTATAGTATCCTAGATATTGGGGACTATCAAGACATAATAGAAGGAGATAGAATTCCATGCTTAGGGAGTAGATGGGTAGACCAATTGAACTAGAATAGGGAGTATATGAGGGCCAATGTGAAATAAAACAGGAAAGGGTGATGACAACCATATTGTGGAGTGCTTCAAATGCCAGATTGAGAACTCTGTATTTTCTCTGAGAAGCAATTTGGAGCCACCGAAGATTTTCACTTAGGGGAAGCTATTTGCATCCTTAAAATAAAGATAGGAACACAAGCCCATATGGTTCTCCTTCAGTGACCAAAGAGCTTCAGAAGACAGTAATGTATCCTCCTACTCTCACAAACTGTACCCACCACAGGCACACACACACACACACACACACACACACACACACACACACACATGCTCAACTGCATATGATAAAGCAAAAGCTGGTGATTTTTTTTTTAACCACAGCCAATTTCTTTTGTGGTCAATGTGATTCAGTCGTATTTGTCTGGATCACATTAACTGGATGTTCCTTTGGGTGCTTAGGTGATTAGGTAACACATTAGAGTGGTTAAGTGGCACAGTAGTTAGAATGCTAAAGCTGAAG
The DNA here is from genome assembly GCA_028646575.1 of Pseudocheirus occidentalis. Lineage (NCBI taxonomy): Eukaryota > Metazoa > Chordata > Mammalia > Diprotodontia > Pseudocheiridae > Pseudocheirus > Pseudocheirus occidentalis. The sequence goes on along the minus strand of JAQQSW010003821.1, from coordinate 9,951 downwards.
TCAGGAAGACTTCTCTTTCTGAGTTCAAATCCAACCTTAGCTACGTATTAGTTCTGTAATCCTAGGCAAGTCTCAAAAGTTTTGAATGTTGCTTTATACTTTTTGAAGTGTATATGCATGTGTAATGATATTATATTTAACTATCTTTATTACCATTGCTACAGTTATATCTTTTTTCTCTCATTTCTTGAAGATGTTCATCAGATATTACTTTGTGTATGTATTGTATTTCTTTTTTCTTTTCTTTCTGGAGGGGGAAGGCAGGGCAATTGGGTTTAAGTTACTTGCCAAGGTCACATGGCTAGTAAGTGTTAAGTGTTTAAGGCCAGATTTGAACTGTGGTCCTCCTGACTCCAGGGCCAGAGCTCTATTCACAGTGCTACCTAGCTGCCCCTGTGTATGTATTTCTGTAGTTGTTTCTGTGTCCCCACCATTTGCTATCTTTACACATATTTACTCATTGGAGATTGATGGATCAGAGAATGTCAACAAGCATGTGAAAAGGGACAAAGTCTGAAATTAATCCTTAGTTCCAGTAACCCAAAAGAATCTTGGTAATCAATCCAGAGATAAAAGCCAGAAACCTAGAATGGGAATTTATTCTGGGGAAGAAGAAGAAAATACAGTCATGAATGATTGGGGGACAAGTCCAAAGCCAATGGGTCTCCACATACATCTGGATCAAGAAAACAGTGTAGAAGGAAGAGCAAGTCTTGGATATACTTAGCTCACAGAATCAATGATATGCAGTGTTATTTTAAGGTAGGCTAGCTGTTGGCCATACTGCTCCACCTCCTGTAAAGGCAGTGTACCTAAGATCATTTTTGCTCTAGAACCCAGAACAATACAAAAGAAATACAAGAGTACAGTGCTACTTGGATAACTATGAGGGAAAAGAAACTTATTTTATTTCTTCATGAATAAGGTTTTTAGAAAAATATGGTTCATCAAGTCCCTAAGAATTTTCTTTTGAAAAGTGGTTCAGGACGTGCATAAAATCTAAAACTGAGTTTGTTAATTATATTAATTAGAAAACTACAGAATTGACTTGAAAGTCAGAAAGATGCCTAGTATATTCCTTTTTAAAATCAGCTTAGCTCTTTATGATGCCTATGGTAATTCTCTTAGTAAATTATTCAATCAAATAAATTTTACATGAGAGTTTTACTAACAAGGCTAAAAAATATTTCAACTAAATTCAGCCAGACAGATGGATTTTGTTTCTCCAGGTGGTTCCATATTTTTTGCTTAATAACCTATAAGTCACCACTCTTTTGAACCTGTGAATATTTATGTTACAGTGTCCTCTCAATAATTAAAAAAAATCCCAATTTCACTACCAGATGTTTCATATAACTGAAAAACTGTGTCTTCCTGAAGTAATAGCATTTTTAAAACTTTTTTTCCTACTAAATAGCAGGAACAAGGAAGTCATTAGTTGATATTTTTATGTTCTTTGAGAAACAATGCTCATTGACCACAGCAAGCTGAAATTTTGGCATCCAGGTGCATAATTTATTTCAAATATCAATATTGAAATAAATACGCAATGGGAATTTCACAACATATTTTTCTTAGACTTTTATTTTTTCTTCAGTACTTTAGTGTTTTTGTGAACTCATCAATGTAGATAACTTACCTTGGGCAATTCTTCTACATGTTCTCCACAAATCTTCAACAGAGCATCTATTTTGTGCTATGGAGGTATTTAGTTCATTTACTATTTCCTAGATCCCAATACAGTATTTGCAGTGTCCATGTATTATCTCAGCCCACCTATTTCTCCTATTATATATTTTTCTCTATTTTCTAAAAAGATGTCAGTGACCTTCTTTTCCCTGTTTTCTTTTCTCCTTTATAAATCGCTACATCATTATCTTGAGTGGTTGAAGATCTCATTTAGAAGGTCCTATATCACTGAGGTTTGATGCAATCTGCATAACGTCAACAGTAAATAGGATCGTCTGTAGGTCCTTAACATATATAGATAATCCCTCTCCTTTTAAAAAAAAATTAGTCTCCAGAAACCAAAGTTACAGGTATTCAGAAGAGTGGTGTTTGTCAAATTGTCTGATCTAGTGATTAGCCAACAAAGATTTAATAAAAGTTATGATCTGCTAGAAAGATAGCATAATAAATATGAAAGAATATTTGCTAATAGTATTGCTAACAGTAAAAGCTATCATAGCTTTTCCACTTCTAGCCCAAGTCTTCACATATCCAGCCTAGTGTCTTTAGGGTCCTTGGGCAGGATGTCCTCCTCAGAAGTGATGAAAAACTTTGAAGTACATTTTCCTGCTTTTTATCTGCTTCCAGTTCAGGCAGCCATCTTGGTTAGAAACTCATTTTAAAGTAATTCACCATGCAGCTCCAGACTACCCAGCCCAAACCTTGCTTGGTCATTGTTTGGGCCCTGATAGTTCATGTCAGAGTGAGTATAAATAGCAATTGTTTCTTTTTTGGCCAGAAAACCCGACAGACTTTCTCTTCCAAATTGATCTTTTTTACTCAGTAAAAGAAGCCATTCTTTGCCTCATTTCTCACCTAACCTTAATCACTGAAGGGGCATTGACTCAGTCAAAACTGAAACATAGGAAAGACCTTAACTTAAAAAGGCCAAGATGTCCCACTGCATCAGGAGGTATCTCTAGTCATCCAGATCTATATCTTGCCACTGGACCCAGATGGCTCTGGCAGAGAGGGTGAGGCTGGTGACTTTGCACAGCCCTCTCTCACTTAAATTCAAATCATTTGCAAGTCATGTCACCACTGTCCTGATGCCATGGCCTTCTAGAATGAAGGACAAACAACAGCAAAATGGATTAATATTTGATATATAACACAGATAATAATATATATTATTATATTGTTAATAATATATTATATATATAATATATGGCATATATTAGATATATATGGAATTTTATATAATATTATATAGAACTACATTTTATAATATACTAATACAGATTAAATATATTCACAAATTATTTTCATAGACTTAACATTTTTGGCTATGGGAAAAATGTAATATCACCTTCAATAGCTTCTCCTCCAGAGACTATAATATGATTACCTCATCTTTTAGAGGCAATAGAATCTTGAGAGTCATTTGAAGAGTTTGTGAATTATCATGGTTTTAGAGAGAACAAAGGGAAAAGACTAAGGGATTTAGACTTCCTGAAAGAACCATGGTAAACATTGTTTTTTGCAAGGAAATATGAAGAGAATTTTTAAGAAAAGATTTTAACTGTTATCCTGAAAAAAGTTCATGGTGGTACTGTTTCCAGATCTGAAATCAATAGACATAGTAAAGATGAAAAGAGACAATGGTTAGGATTTTTCTCACAGCTGATATTCTGTGAATAATTAATCACATTTTTGTCTTTTTGTGTTTATTGCACACATATGTATGTGTATATGTCTGCAGATATATATGTTTCTGTGTCTATATATGTGCATGTATATATGTCTATAGATATATAGATATACAGATGTAGGTATATGCAGAGAGAGAGAAGAAGAGGAGAAGAGAATAAAAATTCTTATTGGAAAGTACATTTCTTTAATTCATTAAGTAAATAATATATTGAGGTAGCAATTTGATAAAGAAGAATTCTTTTAATTAAATTTTAAATATTTACTTGAAAATTATACTAATAGATTTGTAATGCTGTCATAACTAAAATCCAACTGAATCTACTGTAGTAGACTTGTCTCCTGAGAAACACTAGCTTTCCCAACGACTGACTTGGAGCCTACTTTGCTAGCATGAAACTGAAAGTGGTAACTTTTGTACTTTGGGCAAGTAACATAAAATATCTTTCCCACGGAAGTTAGAGGAGACACTAGGACTCCATCACATTGGGGAAACAGCGGAGAAACTGGTCCCTATACTGCTGAGGTAGCCACCATTAGCAGTGGTAGGTCTATCTTAATAAACTAATTATTCTTGCCACCTAGATGCTAAACTCTGCTGTTTCTCCAGAAGAAAAACATTAAGTTGGAGCACAGTGGGATTTTAGTTTAAAACTTTGGGTTAAAAATGGAACGGTTGTGATAATGAATGAAAAATTACCTCAAATGTATACTTGCAATGGACAGGTATTGTTAGTTTTCCTCTAGTGCTTCAATCTGCTATCCAAAAATGGTCATTATTTCAAAGTCTTTAAATAGATATATTGTATAAATAGAAAGGATAAATGCAGCTTTATATTCTCCTGAGGGCTCTCCTAAATATAACCCAAAAGACATGTCAATTATTATCTGATTTGTGAGTCAAAACTTCCATGGACAAGTAGTAATGAATAAGCAAATTAAAGATGACATTGCTTTAAAATAGGCTTTGTATTTGACATTCGCCTCTTTTCTTTTTAAAAAATTTATTTACTTTTAGTTTACAACTTTCAGTTCCACAATCCCTTGAGTTTCTAATTTTCTTCCCCTCTCTCTCCTTCTCCCCCACCCCATGGGAGCATGCAATCAAATATAGGATCTACAATTACCTTCACATTAAACATTAGTCAAATTGTGAAGAAGAATTATAACCAATGTAGTTAATAAGAAGAAAGAAGAAACAAAACAAAACAAAACAAAAGAGAGAGAGAGAGCAGGTAGTTTGTTTCAATCTGCATTCAGACTCTGTAGTTCTTTCTCTGGAAGTGGCTATCCCTTTCCATCATGAATCTTTTGGAGCTGTTATGACCTTGCATTGCTGAGAGGAGCCCAGTCTATCACAGTTAGTCATCACAGATACTATGTGTCTGTAATTGTGTACAAAGTTATCCTGGTTCCGCTCCCCTCACTCAGCATCAGTTTATATGTCTCTCCAGGTTATTATGGAGTTCATCTGCTCTTCATTTCTAATAGCACAATAGTATTCCATCACATTAATATACCACAACTTGGTTAGCCATTTCCCAATTGATGAGCATCCCTTTGATTTCCAATTCTTTGCCACCCCTAAAAGAGCTGCCATAAATAGTTCTGTACGTACATACATAGATTTCTTATTAGCTATAACTGACTGAAGGTTAGTGCCCTCCCTTTGTATTATTTCTAATTTATCCTATATCTATCTTGTTTATACATAGTCATTTGCATGTGATCTCCTCCATTGTGTCTTTCTTTGTTTAGTACGGGGCCTGGCATGTATTAAATACTTAATAAATGCTTCTTAACTGATGGACTGACTATTCTAGCCAGTATTAGAATATCCTTTAGATAGATAGATAGATCATTATCATAGGATTATTCTCAAAGGCTTACTTGGATCAGAGAATTATTCCCCCCAAAATCATCACAGATTTTTCCTATAAATAAAACACAGGGAGAGGTTAAAAGTAGAAGTAGAAAGCCTGTTGCTATTGCTTCACCTCTTCTGTAAAATTTCAACTACGGTCATCTGTCCAAATTGTCTTTGGGCAAGCCCATGGAAATATTTGATCATGTTTTCTCAATACACTTAAAAAAACAAGAACAACAACCTGAGACCCAATCCAATTACTTCCCTTTTTGGTATTCCTTTGTATCTTACTTCAAATAAACCAATGTGAAATTTAACCTTTGTCACTGAAGTGCTCTAAGGATACAGTTTGCTGGGATATTACTTTCACCAATGAAATTGGAAACAGCAGATACTGTAGGTGTAGAAGATTCAACTGTCCTAAGCTTCCCAGCTGGAGAGTGGGTATTATTCATAACTAGCCTTTTTCAAAGACGTGATTCTGTCTATTCAGCTAAAGGATAGATAATGCTACTTTTTGAACATTTTCTAAAAATGACCAGATGCTTTCCCAAATATTTTCAAGTTGATGTATTTTTCATTAGAAATTATTCAGCAAGAATCTGCTTGTCTTCTTTCCTTGGGCTGGCTCTAACTTGGTTCCATTTATCTCTCATTCATTCTATAAACATCTATTAACTATCTGGTTTGTACATTGCACTGGGCTGAGTGCCAAAGAAGCTATCAGTGTGATTTCTTTGCCTACAAGGGGTTTAAAGTCTAATTTATATTGGAAAAGGGCCCAGGGGAAATATCTAATTCCAAGTATTTTTGCCACAGTCCCAAGGAATAGGATATCCATAGAGATACAGAGGAATTTTTCTTTCTTCTGGAGTTCCTTGCCCACTAAAAGGATAGCCTCCCCCAGTGGATATAGTGTCAAGTAGCATGTCTGCCTAGTGCCGTATGTGTGTGTGTGTGTGTGTGTGTGTGTGTGTGAGTGTGTGTGTGTGTGTGTGAGTGTGTGTGAGTGTATATAACCAGGTTCTTTTGATCCCATTTTCCATCCTATTGAGCTGAGTCTCACTGAGTCACCTCTATATTCTTTATAAAAGCGCTTAATCAAAATGATAAAATATAAATATATTATGATAAAAGGAAAAGCTATACGCCTCGCAAACTGGATTCTCATTCATCCAAAACTCTGAATCCCCAAACAAAGCAATCATATTTTGCTGGATATTCATGTTCCTATCTCCCCCTTCCTATTCCCAATCTGACTCCTCTGCTGAGGTCTATCACATAATGGAAAGGAATTGTTATGCAGTCATATTTGTCCTGGATTCCAGTAGAATTCCAACTGGAACATCGAGGCATCTTCTGACTAGCTTAGAAAACATTAAAGAAACTTAGAATGCCTTTCCTTTCTTTTTTCAGTACAAGCAAATTAGATAGGCAGAATACCAGCACCAGGGCCCTAAGGCATCCCACTACCTGAAACTTAGCTGGGCTTCTATGTGTCCTTGCACTCCCCACACTGAAATAGGGTCCAGATAAAAATGGTCGTGTCCACACCCACATGACAGATTATCTTAATTAAATCTAGTGTCTGCAGTGACATGGGCAGGTGCAGTCTCAGGATCAACCTCCCTCTTAGTCCTTGTCTTTTACCTTGAAAACTTGTATGTTGTGGGATGAGCACCCTCTATCTGCTGGCCCTCCAGGTTCTTTGAGACTCTGGAAAGAAAGAGAGCAAGTGAAGTCATGCCAGCTACTCAATGTCCTATCACGGAAGCTGCAGTACCCTGCTCCATGTGTAAAAACCCTCTATGCACAGTACAATACTTTTCAAATGACAAATTTTCTTAAAAGGACATTGATACTGAACATTGACTAGAAGGTTATGAGGAGCCAACCCTAGAGTTAAAAGATATACTAGATTTGTTTTTATCACACTCTGTTATCTATCAGCAGTTTTCTTTTCTGCTCTTGCTTCCTCCATAAGTTAGAATTCCTGGCTAGCATGTGGCCTTTTCCCAGAAGTCTTATAAAACAGAGTATATTCCTGATGAGCTGTAGGCTCCCTTTTGAGTTCTTCTTGAATCTTTGAGGTACATGCTCTGGGAAACCCCTTGAAGTCTGATTGAATCTTCCCATTGCATTGATCTCATTAACTCCACCTGAAGACCTTCCCCAAACTCATTAAGACCCTCCCCAGGCTCCTCCTCTGAACCACCCCTAGATTCCTCTGTATATAAGGCCCCATCTTCCCTCCATCTTCATGAGAGCACTGTGAAATGGCCTAACACAGACTTGCTCTGTGAGAGTACCACAGAATGACCTAGCTCCTTAAGAGTCTACCCCATATCTTTCAATAAACTTTACTTTTTCCTTGGCTGAGAAGACTTGAGTGGAATTCTTTCCGCAGGACCCGGCGTGTTGGTATTTTGGGGTCTCAGGCAGCCCTGACCCTCTTTGGGCTCCTCTTCATTTCTATATATCTTAAATGACTCATATTTGCTCAGAGTTGGGGGGCTAAATTCTGTGACCTCTTAAAATGTTGCCGTTAAATTCTAATAATGATATAACAATTGTGGCATTAGGATCATTCTCCAGCATTACCACAGAGTGATAGATTCAAGTAAAAACAAAGAAAGTTTAGTGTAAAGATTATCCAGGGTGTCCCTGAAAATCTTAAGCTATTAAAGCTTAAAACTGCGCTAAGACACTTTGGGATACCCTGAATAAGATAGTAGACTTCGAACAACTAAGTCTTCTAATGATATAACATTTCCCTAAAAAAAGCGTGGCATTGTGTCATGACTGTGCTAGTAAATGTTTAACAACCAGCTCTACACACACACACACACACACACACACACACACACACACACACACACCACACACACACACACACACACACACAAACTTCTTGGGTGTACTTTTAATTTGAATTATTAACGTTTTCTCCATCACTTTCTTAAGTTTAGAATCTAGAGAATCAACTAAACAATAAACAATAAACAAAGTCCTCATTTGTAATGTTTGTTGATTTCTGAGGTATATATGCACACATTGAAAATTTAACATTCACTTTCACACTGTGAATTAGCTCCAGCATACCCTTGCAACTTTCCCTCCTTTCCCTGACCCATCCACCCATACTCACACCCCACCTAGAAGGCCTGAAGTATCAAAATAGTATAAATGGAAAGAGAACTGGCCTAGAACTTACATTTACTCATTTCTCTGGTCATCAGTTTCATCAACCATAAAATAACAGGATTGGCTGAATGATCTCTAAAGGTCCTTCTCAATTCTAACTTTCTGTGATTGTTTAACAAAGAAAGAGTGATCTAGGTCTGGAATGACTGTGATCATCCTCTAAGGATCTTCCTGGAGCTTGTTAGGTTAAAGGAGGAGGAATTGATTGAATCATTCTTATTCTTTTGTCTTTCAGATTTGGGGGAAGGAGGGAGTAAGTGATATAGATTTTTGATGACCTGAGAAGATCATCTTTAAAGATCATCTCAAGCATCTTTAAAATTTTTTATAAATTTTATAAATTTATATATTATTATATATTATATATGTAATATAGTATTATATATTATAAATGTATGAATTTATTTTTAAAAAATTAAATTATTTAAGGGGAATTGATTGTCTTAGAAAGATCCAAAGCTAAGTTGAAGAGCTCAGAATGTTAGGGGCCACATTCTTTCCTTGGCTTAAGGCCTTCTGTTATAAACATTAAGGAAAGTGCATGAACATCATCGGTTAGATTGCATTTATGGATTATCTAGTGAGGGTTAGGACAGGTTTAGGAGGAAGAAAGGGAAAGACAGTCACTGAAACAACTCAATAATTGTAATGCTGCATTTAAGTCAATACAGCAATCCAAGGCTGATTGGTTTGGGCTGATAAACTCACCAAAGACTTTCACAAAGCTCCCTCTGTGCCACCAGGCAAATTTGTTGTCTGGTAATATCAAAAGTGGACGTATATAACCAGCCTTGGCACATGCTTAGTAGGAGAAATAGGAGAAGGATCTTAAGGTAGTTTAGTGCTTTCTGAAATAAGGATATAAGGTTTGCAAAGTGTTTTACAAATACTATCTCATTTGATCCTCACAGCAACCCTGAGAAGTATGAGTAGGCACAATTATTATCTCTATTTTACAGATTAAAACAGAGGAGATTAAGGTTAAGTGCCTGGATCATATTCTACAGCTAGTAAGTGTTAAGGCAGGATTTGAACTCAGGTGTTCATTGAAGAGGGTGCCCAAAGAGAGTTAGGGTTGCCTGAGACCCCAAAATACCAACGAGCCAGGTCCTACGGAGAGAATTTCACTCAAGTCTTCTCAGCCAAGGAAAAAGTAAAGTTTATTGAAAGATATGGGGTAGTCTCTTACAGAGTAAGTCTCTGCTAAGCTATTCTATGGCGCTCTCACACAGAGCAAGTTTGTGCTAAACTATTCTATGGCTCTCTCACAAAGATGGAGGGAAGATGGTGTCTTATATAACAGAGGAATCTAGGGGTGGTTCAGAGGAGGAGCCTGGGGAGGGTCTTCAGGAGGAGTTAATGAGTTCAGACTCCAGTAATGAGTTTGGGGAGGGACTTCAGGTGGAGTTAATGAGGTCAATGCAAGATTGGATTGATATTTTGATAGGATCAAGGGTGGGAAGCAGATGGACAATGGAGGGCCAGGCTAGTAACAGGTTTGG
>JAQQSW010003820.1:0-14598 GCA_028646575.1 Pseudocheirus occidentalis | reverse complement strand
CTGTGGGGGTGGGTGACAAGGGAGGAACTGAAAGAATCTAGAATTTAAAGCTCTGCAATTCATGCAACTAGGAATTAAGATATACAGGGGCTGGGGTAGGGAGACCCTCCCTGCCATACCAGAAAGTTAGAGAGCCAATCAGGAGAGGGTCTTTACAGTGGGGTCTCTGGTTTGGGGTTGGGGTAGGGGAAAGATAAAGAGAAAATTTGTAATTCAAAAATCATGAAAATGAATGATGTAAACAAGAAAACAAATTTAAAAATTATTTTAAAAAAAGAGTGGATTGATATTTTGATAGGCTCCAGGGTGGGAAGCAGATGGACAATGGAGGGCCAGGCTAGTAACAGGTTTGGGCCCAGCCACAATGAAATATTCTGCAAATGCCTCCTGAAGATTCAATCAGACTTCAAGGGGTTTCTCAGAGTATGTACCCCAAAGATTCAAGTAGAGCTCAAAAGGGGAAGGGGGTCCCAGAGCCTACACCTCATCAATCCCATTGGGTCATTGAGTTTTATAAGAATTTAATGTCTCATGGCTATATTGAATTAGTGGTAGCAGTACCTTTCATAAGCAATAAGGTAGCTGTGGACACTGGGAGAAGTCTGTACCTTGCCCTCAAACTTTCAACATGGCTCAAACATTTCAGGAATTCCTCTGTCCTTAACAGCTTCTGCTTCCCATGATCCTCTAGGATCTTTTTCCACATAAGAAACAATACTTATTTTCCAGATCAATCGAATCACTTTAGAATGCTACCAGCAGTATAGTGTGTGGTACAAGGCAAAGATCTTTCCAACTTTGCATATATTTTTATTCATCTTTTTCTAATTTGATGAATGTGAATTTCTCTTATTATTAGGGATTTGGAGAAATTTTAGATTTTTTTTGGTAGTTCACATTTCTCCTTTGGAAAATTGTTCCTCCTCTTTGGCCACTCATTTGTTAAAGATGAATTTCCGGTCTTATATATTTGATCTATTTCTTAGTATTTTGAGTATTATCAGAACTATTTGATATTTGGATTTTTTTCAGTTTGACCATTTCTCCTATTTAGTCAGTTACATTGGTTTGCTTCATGAAAAACCATTTTCATTTTACGTAATCAAAATTGTCTATTTTGAAAGTCCTGAAATTCTGGGTCCCTTGTTTCATTATGACTTATACCATCTTCCACCCTAATCATAACTGTTAATGGTTTCCCTGTTCTTGATTTTTTATATGACTCTTTGCAATACTGGATCCAAATTTATTTTCTTCCCAGCAGCTGTTTAGCTTTCCTAGCAGTGATTGTTAAATAAAGAGTCTTTCTCCCCAAGTAGTTTGTATATTTGAACTTACTGAAAAGTGGGTTACTAGTTTGATTGGTTTTGAATCAAATTTATATAGGTGTTCCATTGATCTATGTTTCCTTTTTTGGTCAATAACAAATAGTTTCGAGATTTCTGCTTTACATTTTTAAAATTAGTAAGATTTTCAGATGATTCATGCTTTATTACACTATTTTTTTCATTTGCAAATCTAGGCCTTTTTTTCTTCCAAATGACCTTTGCTTTTATAATACTGAATAGGTAGCCCAAATCCCTTGTATTACTTTAGAAGAACCCTAAAGTTAATGATTGACTAAACAATATGGATCTAGATCTAGAAATACATTGAGAAAATCTATTAAATAATATCTTCTAACCCAGGAGTTTGCAAAAAGTCAGGCCAAAGTTCATGGGAAGAGAGAAAGAAGACTTAAGCAAATTGAGGGTCACCACAAGAAATAAAAAATGTGTACCCCACAAGGTTTGGGGTATGAAGGGTTCAAAGCAGAGAGTTTTACTGAGAAAAACCAAAAGCAGGTCATAGGAGGATTATAGGAAGACCAGCATGGTTCTATGACACCCTGACTAGGACAACCTAGGCCTAAGGGTTCTCAACTCCCTAAACCTCTGTCCTCAGATGCCAGAGAAAGTTGTGAACATCAAGTGCTCTGAACCTTCAAGTTCCAAGGGTACTTAATTTCGGAGATGGAGAACAGACCAAGAACCTAAGAAGACTCAAGGTGAGAACAAAGAATAGTGATGACAAAAAAAGGAGGGTCATTGATACAGTTTTAATGCACAGTAAATAATAGAAGGAAGAATAGGTGAGCAATACAGTTTTGGAAGTAATAGGTCAAATAATTACTTATGTAGTGACTAGTACATGTCTATAGTACATCTATGATAGTGTCTCCCCACATGGAGCACTCTAGGGAGTCCGTTTCTGGAAGAATCATGATGATATGTAATGAAAATACCCTAGAGAAATGTGAACATTTTATTGATTCCAATCTATTTTCTATATGGTTAGAAGTCTTTTTGCCTTCATAGTCAGCACTGAGGAGGTCTTTATAAGTCACTAGAACCAGACCTTTGGCCTCTTTGCTCTTTAACTTGTCTTTCTTGTTTTGACTCCTTCATTAATGATGAGAGACAATATTTTAAAAAAGGGAAGAGGATTGGGGCCTTTCCCCTCTAATGCCCACATGTGGTTCTTGGCTTTGCACTTGTTCTTTTCCATGTTAGGTGAAGGAACTGGAGATTCCAACTTAGTGAATTTTAAAATGTCAGGAAAATTATATTGGTATCTCATCATCTCCCAGTCTAGGTTTGGTAGTCCACTCAAAAGGGGCAAGAACTAATGCTTCAGAGTTGCCTTTGGGAACAAACTCAGAAATAGTTGATAAGAGGACTAATCTGGGAATCATGTCTCATCTAGACTGGACAGATGAGACTCAATGTTGAGAAAGCAATGTTATGTAAAGGTTATGCTAAGAGTGCACCTACTCTACCCCAAAACTGGGGCGATATACGAAAGTGTGTGCCCCTGAAGTATCGGGTAAAAATATTTGTATTGCGTCCTAATATCTTCAAAGTAAAAACTAGAAAAAATTAGTAAAAAAAAAAACTGTTTACATTGAAGGTAAATGGTTAAGTGAAACTGGCACTATCACTGGGAGACTCAACCAATTCAAACTTAAGCTAATAGTCTTTAAAAAGCAATATTTGGGTCTTTTGGAGTACCACTAGAACACAAAGAAAAAGACTGAGTGATTCCAGAATGAATCAGATTCATATACTTTTAAAAATTATTTTTAAATAAGCAACGTGAAGTAGAGTATATAGGATCTTTTGTTGTTGTTCTGCTGTGTATAAAGACATGGCAATGTGTCGATTTTTTGAGTTTCTGTTTAGAAATAAAATGAACAAAACATAACATAAACCACATAATCAATTCTGCCCTGTCATTCAAAATAATCCTCTTTGGAAGAAGCTCCACTTCCAGAGATGCTATCACTGCTCCAATAATTTCTCTTTTGGAATTGCCTTCAGAGCCAATTTTTAAGCCACATGAGAAAATCAGTGTGTTATTTTTAAAATCATAGGCAAAACTCCTTTAGTTTCATATTGTTTTTTAATCCTCTCTCCCTGCTTCAGTCAGCTAGGCTTCCTCTCTACTCCACTGATTAGCCAACATCTGGAAGAAAAAGGACTTATAGCTACATGTGGTAGCTGACAACAGAAAGACCCTATTGGTATAGAGGATTTGCAGTTAGAGAGCAAGAATCAACTACAGATTCAGATGTGACTGGAGGCTTTAGGGAGCTTTCCATGGTACACAACAGAAAGTAGACTGAATAAAGGCTGATTTTATCCTTTTTTCTGGCTTCTGTTGTAAGTGCTATAAATTGTTTACATGGATATACATGGCTGAACTATAATGATAATCTTCAAAAGTTTAAAAAATATATTTTGATACCACTGTGTATAACATAAATTTGTCCTTTTATGCATAAAAATTGCTTTGTTTTGATTTTGTTTCATTTTATCTATCATCTGTCTCTCTTTGTGTCCACCTATCTGTCTATTCATTTGTTATTTTTCAGTACAAGATCCATGTGAAGATGTTCAGTCTTGGTTAGGGAATGAAGATAAAATGAGATATTTTCTCTTATCAGTCAATTGAAGTAGTAACAGTGATGAATCCAGTTCAAGAGTCCAGGAAGACCAGAGGTAGTTGGGGCCAGAGAGAATATGAAAACCTAGGAGAGAAAGGGAAGCACCATCTCTGTATGCTGGTCCCTCCCAAAGTGAATTGTTTTATTAGACCAGTCTGTAATCTCTTTTGCTTTTAGCTTTTAATTACAGGCAAATTCTTATCTAAGATAATTTAAAACTCTCTAAAGGCAAAGGAAAAGACAAAATGACCACTTCTAATCTAAATAAAATGAGATTTTATTCATCTAGCACAAAATAATGAAGTACCCTCCATACCAAAATAGCTTACCCCTTTAAATACCAAAACATAATTTTTCAAATTGACATTTTTTTCAAAATGTTTCCCCTTTCCTCTCTTCCTAAATAGTATAAAATATGTACAGCAAACATTTTCCTGAGTCTTAAATAACCACCTAGACCCACTTAGCCCAATATCAGAGCACCAGGCACTAGCGACAGTAAAGGGGGGGGGCGGAAATGACAATATCTCAATCCTTTGATGGAGAGGCCATTGTCTTCCAGGAAGAGGGGAAACATCAACTCCCTTATAACTCCTCCACTTCTTCAAATCCCAGGTATCCAGAGTTTAAGGCTGCTTAGGCAAAAACTCCTCACAGCTGCCATTTTCTGCTCCCAAAGCACATCTGTAATAGTCTTCTGGAATCTATATCTTACCCTACCATCTATGCCCCCAGCCCATTTCCTTGTGTTCTCTTGAGCCTAATTCTATCTTATCAAACTTTCCCTTGTTTTTGAACTCTTCCTATCACATACCTTCCATCTTCTTATGCTCCAGAAAACACTGCATTCCTGGCCACCCTCCCCAGTATTGGATGAATCTTGTCTCATCCCCTCACTCTATTCCCCCAACATACTAAGCCAAGTTGATAACACTCCTCACTCCTCACTGATACTTTCAAACATTTCCTCATCAAATTCTCTTCATATGGGGTTCATTCTACCAATTTGTCCTGGTTGCTATAATATTGATGATTTTACAGTCATTTTCTTTTGTCACAGTCTGTATCTCCATTGGCTCTCATATGTGTGAATTTATTGGTGCCAAGCACTTTTGCCTCACAGTTCATCAACTGCTTCAAATTCTGTGTTCTGAACCATCGCTCTATCTCAGCCATACATAAAGAAGATGATGCAGTAAAAAAAAATAGGGGAGTGTTCAAACAGATACTTTCACTGCTGACATCTATCAGCAGAAAACCTTATTTCTTTGAAGTTCACTCCACCCATATAAATCACTTTTTCCCTTTCATTATGGTTGGTTATATTAGTAGGTCTTACCATTCCTTACAATATTTTGATAATCGTGAATCAGAATTTTTACATTCTTTTCAGATCATAACTTTCTATCCTTCTATTCTTCCTCTACCTGACTCCTCCTAAAACTATTATTTTTATATGAAACTGAGAATTTCTATTATATACAGTTTTGTGTCTTTTAAGTATGTATTAGATTTAAATAATAGTAGCAAAATTACTTTTTTTTCTTTATTTCCTCTTATAAACATCCTTTTGCTCTCATCTATAGATTTTAATGGTTCGGTGATGTTCATTTCTTCATTTTTGTATGATTATCATTGCCCCCCCTAACTCTTCCACACACCTGCACAACTCCTACTACCCAAATAGGTGCCCTTCCCTTATGACAAACTATAGTTAAACAAAACCAATCCATACTTTGCCTGCATCTGACAACATCTCATTCTATACTTCTAGCCCAGTGGTTCTCATTTAGGGGGTCCTCAAATGACTTAGGGGTTTATCACAATGGTTCAAAAGGTTCTAATGACACCATAAGTATAAAATGGCTGCCCAATGATCTTGCAAATATATACTTTTTATCTGGGACAACAAGCACGTGTAGTCTTGAAGCATTATAGTTTTATTTCAGAAGCAATTTATAACTGTCATGATAATACATACAATAATTTTGGTGTTGATGCAGTGATTACATCAAACCCTAACCACTTTGGAGTGCAACATATTCTTGCAGTTTCTCAACTTGTCATCAAATTGTTTCTAAACTACTTCAACATTTTAGAGAAAGCTGACTCCCAATGCATGGTCAGATGCACATGTATATCCTTAGTTATATTCTGTGTACTGCACCAATGCAGCTCCTTCATTTTTCTCTGCTACTTTATAATTAAACTTCATCAGCTATGTAATCACAGAACCAAATGTTTACTTTCTTGCAACACAAATACCAGGCTATTTGCAAACCATGATTGTTGGGTCCATTACAATCTGTCTTGAAACCATCATGTGCCACCACAAGTATTCCATAGAAACAAACCTTCTATTGCCTTTCATTGAAGTATTAAAGCTGTTTTTTAATTTGTTTATTCTTCTCTTATATTATTATTTTTCTCTTTAGTGAATTTTCAAATGAAGTCGTTGCCTATGTTGGTTTGTGTGCCAGTAGTAAAAAATAATAAAGTTTGGTCTAAAGATTCTTTACAGAGACTAGTTTTTGTATAAATATTACAAAAATGTAGTCATATATGCAATTGAAGTTTAAGTATATTTATCAGTCAACATAGTACTTGTTGTTAGCCAATAGAAAAGTAAATATTTTATATCATAACTAGCTATTCATTTTCATTGATTGGGTAGAAATCTATTTCTTTTAGAATCCAAACATGGTGGTAACAGCAATGTTTAGTTATGGGAGAGTATCCTAATGCATGTATGTTATCAGGACACAAAGTCTTTAGGAGGAATATTCACTTGTATTATCAGTCTTCTTAAAATCAAGGTTACTCACAGCATTGACAAGAATTCTTAAGTGTTTCAAAGGTATTTTCTCTTGTGTTACTATAGGGATTTTATAAAGTGTTCTCCTAGTTCTTCCAACATTGCTCTCCATCAGTTCATGTCTTCTCATGTTTCTCAGAATCTATCCCTTTCATAATTTATGTCACAATAATATCCCTTTTTATTCAACTATCATAAGTTGTTCAACTATTTTTTAATCAATGACTGCTCACTTTGCTTCTAGAGCTTTGCTCAAACTAAAAATGCTGCTACAAATATTTTTGTATTAAATGACACCCTCTCTCTTTAACCTCCTTGGGGCATATATTTAACAGTGGTTTTAATATATCAAAGGATACAGTTTAATGATTTAGGGGAGTCTATTTAAGCCTTGTTTTGATTTTAATTTGCCCCATATTTGTGATTTAGGACATTTTATATGACTTTTAATGACATGCATTTCATCTTTTGAAAATTGCTTGTTCATTTAATTTGGACATTATCTATTGGGAAACAGTTTTTGCTCATATGCATTCTAAACCTACCTTGAATGAAGTCAAGATGGCATCATAGTAGATATAAGTGTATCAATTTCCCCCCACCTCTTGCAAAACTCCTAACAGATCTAGAAAATACACCAGACAAAAGTGTGATGTGAAAATCTGAGAAACAATAAGTCATTTCTCCATCCCTGGTCAACATGGGATGACAGACTGAGAAGTCTGTGGATATTTAGAATGGGGCTGAACTAGAACTGTGTCCTGCCAAATACTCTAACACATAGAGTGGGTACTGCAATAACAGGAGGACCCAGATCCATACTGGACACCTCATGAAGGGTGCAGGAACAAGGGCGAACTAGTATCTTTGTCATCCACTCCTCTGTTCCAGATCACAGATTCTAGGCAGACTGAGGAAGGGAGCTATATAGAGGGATGGAATTCTGAGAGGAGTAGTCCTTGGTCCTGGACACATAAGAAGAGAGGGGCAATTTCACAAACAAAAAGCACTAGTAGCCTGGCTTGGATCCCAGCAGTGGAGCAGAGCCTCAATTCCAGCTTCCAGTCCATTCTGAAGTCTACAGAGGAATAGCTATGGCAGGAATTCCAAAGCAAAGGGAAATTTGCATTTCTGTCCCTCTGAATCTAAAAGAACTTCCCAAAGTGTCTGATAGTGACTAAGTCCATCAGCAGTCTACTGTTGATCAGACACAAAAACAGCTCAAAAATATACGGTGCTAAAATAAGACAGAGTTCAACCTGGATCAGAAAACTTTGTGAACACTGAAAGCTTGCAGTTCCCCAGCTTGATCTGTTTCTGAGATCCTGGGGTAATACAATACTCAATGTCCCAAGACAGCAGCAAGAGGATCAGCCCAGGAATTTCCTCCAAGAGAATTCAGAGCATAGCACTAATATCAGTCCAAAGTCCAAAAATAGGCTGAATGAATGAACATACAAGCAAAAAAGAATCCCACAATAACAGGCTATTGTAGTGAAAGGGATGCGCAAGAAATAACTATATATAGAAGAGAATGTCTCCAAAAACATCTATAGGCAAAATCACAAAAAGAAATAGAGTATGGGGATAAATTCATTTAGAATTCCTTGAGGTGGGGCAGCTAGGTGGCACAGTGAATAGAGCACTGGCCCTAGAGTCAGGAGGACCAGAGTTCAAATGTGGCCTCACATACATGACACACTTGAGGAAACAAAGCAAGAGGGTTTTAAAAAATATTTTACAAAAAAATGAGAATGACTGAGGGAAAAAATAGCAAAAGTAAAGAGACCTATGGAAGGAAGAAAAAGAGGAAATTAATAAGCAGTATAAAACTGTACCCAAGCAATGAACTCCCTAAAAATTAAAATGGGTCAAGAAGCCAATAAATCTATGAAACAGACAGAATATTTTTAATGTCAGAAGACCAAAAAAATTGTATCTTATTATATCAGCAAAACAATGATCTGAAAAACAGATGAAAGGGGAAAAAATTAAGAATCACTAGACTCCCTGAAGCCATGACTAACAAAAGAACCCTGGCATTTTAAAAAATCATGAAAGAAAATTGTCCAGATTTTTCAAAACCAGAAGGCAAAGTAGAAATAAGAAGAACCCCTTGGTTGCTTCCTGAAGGAAATGAAAACTACTAAGAAAATTATAGACAAAAACTATTTTCTAGGTCAAAGAAGGAATATCGCAAGCAGCCAGAAAGAATTTGAATATCAAGAGGTCAGTCAGAATCACACGTAATTTAGCAGCCACCACTACAAAGTAGCAAAGAGTTTGGAATATGCTAATTCAGATGGCAAAGCATATTAGCTTACAATAAAAAAAAATAACTTACCAAGCAAAATCAAGTATATTGTTACAAGGGGAAAGTAAACCTTTAATAAATAGAAAACCCTCAAGCAATTCTGATGAAGAGGCTGAAGCTTAGTAGAAACTGTGGTAGAAAGTTCCACCACAGAAGTCAAAAGGCAAACATGAACAACCAATGATAAATGACAAATTAGAGATAAAGTGGTTACATTTAAATGACGAGAGATGATATTTGTGCTCCTTCTGAACTCTATTATAATCAGGTGGCTCTAATTAGGAAGAAGATCTGGGAGTAATTCTGTTTTGCCTTAACTTTAAAAGAAGAGTGGAAAGGGTGGGGAAAGGGAGTACATGGGTGGGGGTGGGGGGAAGTTAAGGAAAGTTAGAAAAAATGAACTCACAAAATTCCTATGCTCAAGTAAAGCCCATACCAACAAGGAGAAAGGGGTGAAGGGAGCTTTAACCCTACTCTTATCTGAATTAGTCAAAAGAGGGAAGAATACACACACAAACACACACACAGAGACAGACACACACATGCACACGTACACAAAGAAACACACAAGCACACATACACACTCACAGAGCTAAGTACAGAAATGCATCTCACTCAACAGGAAAATAAAATAGAAGGGAAAGGAGAGAAGAGGGAATTAGAGGGATAATAGATTAGGAGAGGGAACATTCTTAAGTAAAATGAACTTTAAGAATATAGTTTTTTAAAAACCTATACATTTTTTGCATTTTTGGAGGGAGCAAAGAATGGAATCTAAAGGGGTGTCCATCAATAAGAAAACATCTGAATGGGCTGGGGTATAGGGATGCAGTGTTCATTAGAAATAATGAAGGGATTGAGGATCGAGATAGCTAAGAACAATTTGCTTACTGAAAACAATATTGTAGAAACAAACATTTTTGAAAGACTCTAAAATAATTTTCATCAGTTCCATGACCATGATTCCAGAGGACAAATGATGAAACATGTTATCCACTTGCTGATGGACAAGTGAGAGCATAGGGATGCAGAATCAGACAAACAGGGCAAGCAGATAAATGATTCATAGAAAGATAATAGATGGATGATCTAGAGATAGAATAGAAAGATACATATTTTATTTTATACATCTTATCGTTATTGTCTAATTATTTCAGTTGTGCCTAATTTGTTGTGACACCATTTGGGGTGTTCTTGGCAAAGACCTTGAGTAATTTGGTATTTCCTTTTACAATTCATTTTACAGATGAGGAAACTGAGGCAAACAGGGTTGTTTAGAGTCACACAGCTTGTGTCAGAACTGGATTTGAATTTGTCTACCTGACTCCTAGCCCAGCATTCTATTCACCATCCCACCTAGCTGCCCATATTTTAGACTTAGTCAAACTATAAATTTGTTTTGCTTGACTATACATGGTTGTAATAGGGGTTCGGTGGTTTTTTCATTCTCATTTGGGAGCAGTATATCAGGGAGAGTGGGAAAATTTGATCTAATTAAAAGAATTAATAATAAACCTATTCTTTATCAAAATCAGGATTGTCAGTCAATCTATCCTTTCCTCAACTTCTAATCAATTATCCTCCTCTGCATTCACTTTCTTCCTTTAGAAATCTTTATGAAATAGTTAACCAGTTTGACCTTAAAATGCCATACCCTTGAATTACTCCCCTCCTCTCTGTTGTTCTGTTTTTATTTTTTGCCACATCTCTCCCCTCAGTTACTTTCATTATATGCCTTCTCTCCTGTTCCTAAACTGATGGAAAAAATAACAAAATCTTACCAATTGTGTTCACTGCAGGTTACTATTATCTAACCTCAGTTAGATTCTCACTGTTACAAGGTAATCCTTTAGTTCTCCTCAAATTGGTTCCCTATCACAATCCCTAGTGGCACTTATGAACTATGATTTTGAGTGAAAGTCAACTCAGAAAATTCTCTGCCTTTGGAATACCTTTCTGAGGACTCATGTGTGGGGGTGACCCCCAGATAACACATGATCCATTATTACTATATAATTTCAACTGCAGATTAGACTGTTCTTTTTCCTTCTCCTTCAACTTGAATAGGTAATTTGGGCCAGTAACCAGCAGAGACATAGCTCAAGGAAAAACCTGGGAAGAATGGGCACCAATTCAGACACAACACTTGCTACTCCACATTACCACTTCTCCCTCTCTCCCAATTTAGACTCAGGCTGCCTTTTTATTGCAAACGCATCATAAATTCTTGCAAATAAAGCTCACTTCAGTCCTCAGAATATTTTTTTTAAAAAGAAAGATCTCAAACCAGGATCTAATAGGGAGAAAACATTTCATTTTTAGAGGTACAGAAGTGTCTGGGAAAGAAAGCATAAGTGAGTCATGTGCTTTGATCTCATGCAAGAGCTTCTCTCAGCATTTCAATTTCATTTGTAATTTCAGTGTAGGGGTTGGGGGGAGGACAGTTGACTCTCCTGAGAGCTGGTAGGAAATTACTGCAGAGTTACCAGGCAGTATTTTTGTTGTATCTCTATAATTAAACTGTGTAGGCAGAAAGTGATTGAGCCACAAATGTGGGTTCCCTCTAAGATAAAGGCACACCCCATTTATTTTACATTATGGCAATGACAATGATGATAATGTTGATGGGTTTTGAATACCTCCACTTTGGTACATGCTCTATAAAATACCTAATTAAACAAGCCAGTGAGGTATCAAAATTTTTGTTACTGTACACATATATCAAAACATATTGGTGCATGTTTGAGTGTTGTCTGGCCTGCAAGCGTCTCCTTTCCATTTACATTAACACTGGCAAGCATGTAATGGGCAGGTGATGGAACTGGAAATACATAAAGGGATAGCTTTCTTTCTAAAATTGCCTTGACAGTAGATGTTTCATTTGAAATTGCTTTTAAAATGGAGATTTCCAAATGTGCTTCTTTATTCAAACACTGGATGCAAGAAGGATCACTTTGGTAGCTTTACTGTCAAACTGTACCCTTTCTTACATTTTTATCAGTCCCTTCTCCTCTTCTCCTCACTACTCACCCCTTTTTCTTCAGGAAAAATACCACTGCTAGGTCTTATAAATTTCTAATTCACCTTAACTGAGCTAACAAGTACCTATTTTCAAAGCTATATCCTAACACACAGCACAAAACATTGATTTCTCTGACCAATTTTCTTTTAAATGTTCAAAATTGATAGTACTTGTTTTTATAGCATTTACATCATTCAATTCAATATATATATATCTTCTACCTCTCCCGTTGAAAAGAGATTTCCTTTCTAACAAAGATTAAATAGAAAAGGGGGGGAGGAACAATACAGCAAAACCACACAGCACATCAGCAACAATCATAGTCCTCTCACCTCTGCTTTGAAGAAACAATGGTACATTTTCTCTTCTCTTCTGCTGCGTCAACATTTGTTAGTCAAATTTGTTAATTTTTTTTAATATTCTGCTCTATTTGAGGCATAGTGAGGTTATTTCTTCTGCTAATATTGCTGTAGGCAAACTTTATGTTATTGTTCTGATTCTGCTTATTTAACTATACATCACTTCATTTAAATTTTCCCGTTGTTTCTCTTACTTCTTCTTATCCATTGTTTCTTATGGCAGAATTATATTTCATTATATTTATGGAGCACAATTTGTTTAATCATTCCTCAAGAAACCCCTATTTTCTTTCTAATTCTTTGTTACTGCTAAAAGATCAGCAGCAATTGCTGCAACATATATTATGATGTATAGAAGAGATTTCCTTCTATCTTTGATTCTGCAGTCTCTATGATCATTATGGAATCATTGGGTCAAGGGGTAGAGACAATCAGTAAGTATTTATTTTTACCATAATTCCAAATTCTTTCCCATATTGATAAACCAATTCACGGAGCCAATAACAGTATATCAGTGTGACTATCTATAATTACTGTTTCTATAATTTTTTTATCCTACTCATTATACCAAATGTCATTTATAAAGCTCCATCTAGATCAGCAGTTCTCAACCTGTGGGTCATGACCCCTTTGGGAGTCAAACTACCCTTTCACAGGGGTTTCCTAAGACCATTGGAAAATACATATTTCTGATGTTTTTAGGAACTAAGACACTGCTCCTCTATCCATCTCTATACGGGTCCACCCACATACAGATACACCCACATACATGTATTATAGGGTCATGGCATTAGGAAGGTTGAGAACCACTGAGTTCTAGGTTTATATCCTTTGTTCATATTTCATACATTAAATACAAATTTTGTTGTTACAGTTTGTAAAGAATGTGTTCAGTATTCTAGTCACAAATATATTACTACACATCTTGGGGAAACCTTCCCTTTTTGAGGAGTAGGTCAGCCATGAATGGATTTTATACATCACTCTATCATTCTCCTAACTTGGAAAATCTATCAATTCCACATCAGATATTTTTACTATAAGAGATATGGGGGGGGGATTCAACATGAAAGCAACTTTCCTTGATATACTACACTGGGGAAGGAGAGAAGAAAAAAAGTGATTTGGCCCCAGACTTGGAAGGTAATGGTTCAGTCTCAGGAAGCTTAACTTTCCTTCACCAACATAAAATTATTACATAAAATATTATTGCTGATAACTATTAAGCATATTTTTGAGAGCAAGAAAACAAAATTGTGATTGGGGATACTGTAAAGATTAGCTTAAGCAATAGAATATATAAGGTGGGGAGAGCTGTGACACCAGAACAAGATGAAATATTAGATCAAATTGGGATAGAGTGACCTGGCCTGAGAAGTTACCTTTCAGCAGTCTGGAGGATGGGGGTATGCAGGTATTGAGAATCAAGGGATTTACTGGGCTGCCAGCTTTCCTGACATGACTGTGGTTCTGGGGCTCTTCTACTGCCTAATCAAAGTCTGTGCCACAGAGGAAGGAAAACAAAGTCAAAATGTAATTGCCTCAAAAATTTAAAACTGATACCTATAATAAAAGAAAAATTGAAATACTGAGAAATTTTGAAATGCTAAAAAAAATTGCCCTACCAAATGATCCTTATATGAGACAAATACTGTCCTCATACTCAAAGTAGGTAGGTATGTAGGTAGGGATAGAGTTTTTAAAAAGGAAATTATAAGCCCATGCTATTAATGAATAATGACTGAAACAAAAAAAAACAAAATTCTAGTTTTTTTTGTTGTTTTTTTATTTAGATTTTATTTGTTTTCTTGTTTACATTATTCATTTTCATTACATTTTTTGAATTACACAGTTTCTCCCCGTCTTGCTCCTGCCCCAACCCCATAACAGCAATCCCAGTGTAAAGCCCCTCCCCTGCTCTGCTCTCCTATTTTCTGGTAGGGCAAGAGGGGTCTCCCTATCCCAGCCCCTATATATCTTAATTCCTAGTTGCAGGTATTGCAAAACTTTAAATTCTAGATTCTGTCTGTTCCTCCCTTGTGACCCACCCCTACTAGAAGGACACTCAGTTCAATACAGGCTATGGATGCGTGATTATACAAG